>VXAD01004607.1:1046650-1143216 GCA_013399195.1 Dicrurus megarhynchus | reverse complement strand
GCCGGCGGGGAACAGAACAGTTTTTCTGTCATCAATCACCTTTCTTACTGCCATAGTCTCTGTCTGCCAAGCTATACATGTTGTTCTCATTACAGCTGGCCTTTATACTTCTTCTGTATAGCGCTTGGTTTTATTTGTCTAATATTAAATTAAGCCTTATGTATCTGTCATGCCCAATCAACTTCATAATTTATGAAAAGATTTCTCTGTATGAATGGCTGCCTGAAGTGAATATGAGAAATGGGTAGAATTTTAGAAGATATGGAATATCTCCCACATTTGAAAAATATGCTTATTTACTCTGATATTTTATGCCACAGAGAGAAATGCTAATTAAACTTTTTTCCACATGCTGTTATCTGTGCAGGCTATCTATATTCAAAGCACTCATTTTACATGTTGTGTTGTCATTGCTTAGTCTGTATAATATGAATTTAGAAAGAAAAATTATTTTTTTGTATATGAATTGTTAGAATGCCTATTGTCACTACTTCTCGGAATGTTTGCAAAAATAATTATAAACAGAAACAAACAAAAAACCCAAACCAAAGCAAAACAAAACAAAACAAACCCCCCAAACAAACAAACAAAAAACCCCAAACAAACAAAAAACCCAAACTTGTATTTCTGCCACTCTCCTACTTTTCCATTCATGATATGGTGAAGAGCTAATTCCTGATTCTCTTCGGTAACCTCAGAGGCTGGACTACAAATCGAACCATGTAGGTATTGTTACAAAGAATATGTGCATCTCAAACACCCTAAGATACATCACACCGATATAACTAAGTATCACGTTAAGGAAATATCATGGTAAGAAAGATGTAATTACTTTGACAACTATCCCTACATCATACCTGCATATGATTTTCCAACTAAATTAAAGTGTAATTTATGAAGGAGACCAAGAGATTTTTGATACCTACTAGGTTGCATAATGTTAATGGTGTCAGAAAAGTGTTTATGTTTCTGGTATTTGAAATATCCAGTTTTTTCAGTGCCCATAATGGCTTTCAGCTTACTCTTTTGCCAGCCAGGTTTCTATTCCCCCAGCTCTGGGTCATTAGCGGTAGGATTAGTGCTTCCTACTGTCTTTTAGTCAACTGCATCTCCGGAGAGGCTTTGCAAATGTCCAGGTCACTTTAATTAGCCGCGTTACCTCTTTGGAGTGATATCGAATGGCAGAGAACTGAGAATTGTCAATATTTTGCAGGCACTTCTCCATGTCTCTGTGGGATTACCAGGAATGTAATGGTAAAAAAGATTGTTTTAAACAAGTCTTACTTAAGAAATTATTTAAAATGCAATATCCAAACTCATTCAATAGAAGTTCTCTGCTTCACTCTGAGTACAGCGTTTGCAGGAAAAGCTGGGATTTGATAGACAGTGTTCTGTCAAATGATGCACACTGTAGAAGAGGAATAAAAAAGTTATCTGCAGCTGCAGGCTGACAGGCTGCATAGACAGCCCTAGCTATCCTGGCATTTTAGTTCAGTGCTGTGTGCTGACATGATGGAAAAGAGAACAACTGATAAAACCCCCATAATATGAACATTTTTGCTACTTTAAATAGAGTAATTTAACTCTACATAATATAAACATACTTGCTGTTTTAAATCTAGCAATTTAAATCTGTATACACTTCAGTACACTTGGTTTTATTGGAATTTGCTCTGTGAGCATTTATTACGCTCTGAGACCCCACAGCAACAAAAGCATCGAGGTAGAACTTTATATTTTCCTTAAAGGAAGGACGCTGAAAGATATCATAAATCTTTTCATATTTAATGATGTTATATTGCAGCATATTTTATATTGAAATTAATTTTGAATTTTTAAAAAATCATTTTTGCCAGTAGATACAGGTTCTGAAAGTTATTTCCTCCCTCTGCCTTAGACTTACACACTGTAATTGGGAAAATTATCACCTCAAACTTTCTCTCATTTATCAAGTGTCAAGGGCATCTTAGGCTGGTAAAGGCTTCACACAGACCTCACCAAAATGATGACCAAGTCTCTAGGAAAGTCTGTTGGTTTTATTCTTATCACACCAAAGTTTGGCTCACAGCTGCCCTTCTGCCACCTTAGAAAATTCCTGTCTCTCATGGGCAATATTCTCCCTGCCTGTCTGGGGTTTGGTGTGGTCATCTGCTCTCCAAGAAAGATTCAGTCTCATTCCAGCTCCTCATAGTTGTGCCTTACCCAGTGTGCAGCAGCAAGAACATGGTAAAGTCAGCCTTTCTACCTGCTTTTAGTCAAATATAACATGAATTTAAAATCAAGTCAATAAAATTATTATCTTGATCATAGGAAGCAAGCCCATTGAACCTCCTAGGTGTACAGAGACCACCTGCCAGCTAATGGAAGTGGAGTCAGCAAAAAAAAAAAAAAAATTAGAAAGTTAATACCACTGTTTGAACAACAGTCACTCCTGAGCCATGTTTTAGCCATCCAATATTATTAAGCAACCTCACGAATTTCCTTTCAGAAAACTTACGAACTTCATTTGGGAATTTGACCTTAATGTTGCAATGAGGTAACACAAAGAGCAGTGCCTCCTAACTTAAGTGCATCCTTAAAATTCACAATAAATTGAAATAGTTTAAAAGTCTCTGTATATGCACTGTCATATGTTTGCTTTACATACCCCACAACAAATCAGTCTTTATATAGAATGTATTCAGAATATTCATTTTTGTCTTGGACATCAAGCAATAGCTTCCTTATTATTCCTGGCAATCTTAATCCATGTCAGAGTGCATCTGTTGGGAGCTTTATATTGTCCACATCAAAAGACAAACCTCAGATATTCAGTTTTTGCAAGCCACATTTCTTTCTGTTATTGCAGATCATAGTAACAAAATACTTTTATATAAATAATTATTTGGAGCTTTCTTCAATGATAATTCACTGGAAAGAAAACCCATGCAATCTGTGTAATATTTAATAAAGTTATATCCTTGCATACCAAAATATTCTAGTGACAGTTTGTTCAGCTCCTATTCAAAAATTAGTGAAATGAGGTGTGGCTTTCACCAGAGAATTCCCACTGGAAACCAGTCCCAAGGGTCTTTGGGAAGCAGTATGTATTAGCAGTGAATCTTTGTAAAAGATACTCAGGTATTCTAAGCTATACTTTAGACTAGAGTAAAATAAGAGAAGGTCTCTTATGTACTCCTTTGCCCTCCTTTCCTTAAGTTATCAAAGATTAAATGCAACATTTTCAGACAGAAAATGGGCTCACAAAATGCATTCATTGCCAACTCTGACTTTTGTCTTCAAAACCTTGTTCTCTTGTGCTGGGTCTAGCTGTGTTTTGCCACATCCCTTCACTCTGGATATGTACTTCAGCTCTTTAGCTCCTGCAGATGGTATAAGCCAGGCAGAATAATGTTGAAATTCACAATTCGCATGTGTTGGAAAACACTATTGTGTATTCCATAATTGAAACTATTACTATGTCCTAAATATCCTGCAAATTTTTGTACATGCAGCCATTGTTATCAATTTTCTGTAAAACATTATCCACAAAAGTTCAGAAAGTTTCATTAGGGTTGCTATAAAAGTCAGCTATACCAGGTTTTATGTCTTCTCTTAAGCTGAAATATCTTGCACCTAACAGAAAGCACTTTGTAGACCACTTGCTAAATAAGTGTGTGGCAGACAAACAGTGTAGATAATTCATTTTTATATGGAGTGGTAATATTTGAAGAGTTAGAAGCTAATATATCTCTAGCTAATGATTTTTGTTTTCAGCACATGAAACAGTAGTTCATGCCCATTTTTCTATTTCTGTGCCCCAGTTTTGGCTGAGATAGAGTTAATTTTCTTCTTAGGAGCTGGTACAGTGCTGCTTGTTGCATTTCACATGAGAATAATACTGATAACACACACTGGTATTTTAGTTGTTGTTAAGTAGTGCTTATTCTGAATCAGAGGACTTTTCAGCTTCCCATGCTCTGACAGTGAAGAGTTGCAAAGGAAGGTGGGAGGGAGCACAGCCAGGACAGCTGATCCAAGCTGATCAAGGGGTTAATCCATACCATAAAATGTCAAGTCCAGTACCTAAGATCATCCATGAGGGAAAGGTCACTGCTGGGGAATGGGCTGGGCATCAGTCAGTGGGTGGTGAGCAATCGTATTGTGCATCACTTGTTTTTCTTGGCTTCTCATTCTATCGCCTTGCAATGCAGTTGGAAGTAGTAGTAGTACCTGTAGTAGTAGTATATTTTACTTTATTTCAGTTATGAAATTGTTCTTATCTCAAAACATGAGTTTTACTCTTTCTCAATTCTCCCCCTCATTCCATGGGATCAGGGTGTGGAGGTAGTGAGCAAGCATCTGTGTGGTGCTTGCTGGCCAGGGTTAAACCACAGCCATCTTTCTTGGTGCCTAGTGTGGGTTGATACAGCAGAAGTTTCTGAGAAAAGGAAGAACAGTCCAAATCTTTCTGAAAGCTTATTTTTCCATAAACCGAAGTAAGGTCAAGGGACCTGCACAGGAGATCCAGTTTTTAGGAATAAACTGGCAAAATATATGTTGTCAGATCCCAGTGGATGTGAAGAACAAGATAATAGAAATGTCCTCACCAGCTAACACAAAAAAAAAAACAAGCTTTTTTAAGCATTGTGGGCTTTTGGATAATGCGCATTTCAAACTGCAGTCTGATTGTAAGCCATCTCTATCAAATGACCCAGAAGGAAAATGTTTTCAAATGAAGCCCTCAGCAATGACAAGCCTTTTAAAAAATTAGACATTAATTAGTTCATTCAGTAGCTCTTGGGCTAGTCAGGACAGGGTAAGATGTAAAAAATGCTCCCCACACTGCACGTGGAAAGAATGGCCCTATCTGGAGCCTCTGGCAGAAAACACCAGGGAAGACCTGAAGTTTACCCCTAGGCTTTTGGAGTCAGGGATACAGAAGATCTGAACCCACTGTACTCCAACTGAGGAGATACTGGAAGTTTACAAAAGAGTTTGAGATGCTTCAGAAGTGATTAATACTTAAGCACAGCTCCTCCTGGCACCCCAACTGCCAGTGCTGGGCTGGATGTTCAAGGGAAGAATCTCCTGTACATATCATGCAACTGATGCTGCATGAATTAAGTGAGTTGCACTGATCAAACAATAAGCTCAAATAATAATCCCCAATCATCCAGAAATCCTGGAAGTGGTCTGTCTGACCAAGAGGCAAAGACTTGGGAATGTCACCAGAGGATGGAGTGACCTGTGCTGAAGAGGTCCCACTGTGTAATAAATTACCAGAAAGTGAGAAGCGGTATGCCTTGATGGGTCCTGCCGGACTGTAGGAAAGCATTGGAGGTTGAAGGTGGTTATATTGAGTCCCCCACTACAAGTCACAGAAACTGCTGGAGAAGGTGAATCAAGTCAGTTTGCAGAGGTGAAAGCCGTCCATTTAGCTTTAGACATTGCTGACAAAGAAAAATGGCTAGTATTCTATCTCTGTCCTGGCTCACAGATGTTGGCAAATGCCCTGTGGGAGTGGTACAGAAATGGAAGCAGAGCAACTGGCAGCACAGAGTTAAACCCATCTGAGCTGTGCCAATATATTGCTGTTTGGGTGAAGAGCCTGGTTGTGAAGGTACATCATGTATAGATGCTCATGTACCCAAGAGTCAGGCAAGGGAAGAACATCAAAACCAGCAGGTAGATCAGGTCGCTAGGATTGAAATAGCTCAGGTAGTTCTGGACTGTCAATATGAGTGACTTATTTCTAGCTCAGTTGGCCCATGACACCGCAGGCCACCAAGAAAGAGACGCAACATATACATGGGCTGGTGATCAAGGGGCAGACTTACATAGAGTCACGGAATATTCTGTGTTGGAAGGGATCCACAAGGATCATCGAGTCCAGCTGTTAAGTGAACGGCCCATATAGGGATCAAAGCCTGTGACCTCGGTGTTATTAGAACAATGCTCTAACGAACTGAGCTAACTTAGCCATGGGCACTATGGCACAGTTTATCCATGAATGTGAAATGTTCTGCAATAAAGCAGGCCAAGCAGTAAAAGCCTCCCTAGTATGAAGAACAATGGCTGAAACATAAATATGGAGATGCCTGGAAGATTGACTCTATCACACTCCCCCAAACCTGTGACGTCAAGTGCCATGTGCTTACAATGGTGGAAGCAACAACCAGATGGCTGGACACATATCCTGTGCCACATGCCACTGCCTGGAACCATCCTGGCCTTTAAAAAGCAAGCTTTATGGTGACACATACCCCAGAAAGAATGGAGTCAGACAACAGGGCTCGTTTTTGAAACAACCTCATAAACACTTGAGCCAAAGAGCATGGCATTGAGTGAGTATATCTCATTCCCTATCATGCACCAGCCTCCAGAAAGATCAAACAACACAGTGCACTATTAAAGACTACTGTGAGAGTAATGGGACCTTCAAACATCAGGATACACGTTTAGCAAAAGCCATCTGGTTAGTCAACAATAGAGGTGGGCCCTTCCCAATCAAAACTTCTATATATTGTAGAAGGGGATAATGTTTCTGAAGTGCGTATTAAAAATATGCTGAGGAAAACAATTTGAGTTATTCCTCTCTCAGACAAAGAAAAAGCTATGCTTGGGATTGCTTTCACTCAAGGATGTGAGTGCACTTTGTGTGCAATGCAGGGGGATGGGGATGTCCAGTATGTACCTTAAGGGATTTGTTTTTGGGTGAGAATAACCAATTCATTAAGTTGTACATTGTAACTTGCTATATAACACTGTATATCATCACCTCTGTGCTGGGCATGTGCCCATCACTGCACGGGACATCTCACAGCACCCATCTCTGCCACTCCAGATTTTCGAATCTGAACCTGATTCCCTTTTAATCGCCACATTAGTGAAGAATGGACCTTGATTAAATCAGGCAAATCCAGCAGTGATGGAATCAGAACCGGCTTCAGCTTTCAAAAATCCAACACTGCTTTATCCTGTCCTGAAAGAGTGTTACATTTGCATCTAATAGAAAACACTTTATAGACTATTTGCTAAATGAGTGGAGCAGAGAAGCAGTATAGGTGATTCATTTTTATATGGAACGATGAGAAGAGTTAGAAGCTAATACATCTTCAGCTAATGACTTTTGTTTTCAGCACATGAAACATTTCATGCATGTATTTCTGTCTCTGCAAAGCATCTAAATCTGCATTTGGACTGAGCCTATTTTTATTGAATAAGTGAAATTTATTCTTCCACGTACAAGTTTTTCTCAGAAACAATGAAGATGGATTAAAAATTGAAAATTCAGAGATAAGAAATACTTAGCTCACTTATTTTTCCCCATACATCATGCAAAGAACCTTACAGGTAGGTTATGGCTTTCAGAGTAGAAAGCTAGTACTGGACAGTAGAGATTGGTCACTAAATGTTCAATTCCATGAGGGATATAGTGACATGTTTCTCTTTTCTGGGGTAGATATTACGAGTCAATCAGATATAAGAGGAGTCTGGATCACAAAATTGCAATACAAAGGACCTGTGAAGTGCCCATGAAGTTTTTTCATGACAGGAAATGTGATTTTGGTCCTGTTGTACTTGTGCTTTTGTGAGCGCTGAAACCACTTAAACTTTTTCATGCCCTGCTCCGAGTGATACTTCAGTATGTTAAATGAACTACAGCTACTTCGGTGATAAATTATAAAGTCATATATTTTTGAATAATTTTCCTTTTTTTTTTTAAGCACTAATCAAAGATTTCATAGGTCACAGGTAGAAGTGGAAAGAGGAAAAAAAGGAAACAGCACACAAGAAAAAGAGTTGAAAAGCTTAGGATTAAAAGTAGTACTAGACAGCTAGCTTGAAGCTGCACAAGTTTATACAGGCACATTTATTCCTATGTAGCTTATCCCTCCCTTGGCCACTATCCTTTCCTATTTCTTTGACTGTCATGGTTTAACCCCAGCCAGCAGCCAAGCCCCATGCAGACGTTCACACACTCCCCCACCAGCAGGATCGGAGAGACAATAGCAAGGGTAAAAGGTAGAAAACTCATGGGTTGAGTAAAGGCAGTTTAAGAAGAAAAGCAAAAGTCATGCACACAAATAAAGCAAAATAAGGAGTTACTTGCTGATTCCAATGGGCAGGCAGATGTTCAGCCATCTCCAGGAGAGCAGGGCCCCACAAGGCCTAGCAGTGACTTGGGAAGACAAACACTGTCACTACAAATGTCCCCCACTTCCTCCTACTTCCCCCCAGGGTATATGGGGCATGATGTCACATGGTCTGGAATATCCCTCTCGTCAAGTTGAGATCAGCTCTCCTGGCTGTGTCTCCTCCCATCCTCCCATGCACCCCCAAATTCCTCACCAGTATGGCAGTAGAAAAAGAAAAGCTCTGTGTAAGCCCTGCTCAACAATAACAAAAACATCTCTGTTTTATCAACCCTGTGTTCAGCACAAATCCAAAACACAGCCCCACACGAGCACTGGGAAGAAAATTAACTCTACCCCAGCCAAAACCAGCACATTCTACTCCTTGTGTCCCATCAGGCTAATCTCAGCCTCCAATACAGTCAGTTGTTTGGATCCCCCTGTCACTACACGCAAGTCACTGATCAGTACAGGAAGAGTACTGTATTCACCGATAATTGTTGAAAATCCTGTCCTACCTAGTAAAATAAATCTTTATTTATTGGGATTCAGGACCAATAGATAGATAAGTACACTTTTTTTTTGGTAGGAATATAATGCTGAAATGTGTGATTCCCAGTAAATAATAACTTCCATTTCACTCAGAAATACAAATGTGTCTTGGTAGGATGGAGATTCGAAAGTATATGGAAGAGAAGAAAGAATATCCGGCAATAAAACCCTATTCTTTGGCTCTCGAAGAAAAAGGAAATAATATTTTAATAATAATCTGCCAGTTTTGGCCCAGATAGAACTTTTAAGCAAACCTTATATCTATTTTTAAAATCAGCAATGGCAGTATCTGCATTTTTCTTTAAAAATTTTGTTTAGTTAAAAAACTTCTCAACCCTGATCTTAAAGGAGTAGTATTTTGCTAGCATGAGGTTTTCCAGTGGATCAGTTTAATCCTTTAAATCCTCAACACAGACATTGCCTATTTCAGTACGAGTATACACTGCTGTGTTAGCACTGTTGCAGTGAAGGCTACTTTAGGCAGAGCAAATAACCTCCCTAGAACAGCAAAAAAACTGAGTTATAAAATAATTGTCCAAATATTTGTGAACAGAGTTTTGGGAATCCCTTCAAAGAGCTTTTCATCCCTCATCTGACACCCTGGGTAAAAAGCTTTAATCTTGCTTAGGAGTAATAGGTAATTTGGCACCAAATGACCTTATCAAATTTTATCAAAAGGAAAAGCAATACAACCAGATTCCCTCAAGTAATTTCTTGGAAGCACTTTTAATATAATGTTCAACCAGGGATTTTTTTCTATCACTTTCTTTTAGAACAACTTTATCTGGGACCATGTTAAACTGATGCTAGAACACTTTCATCTGCTATAACTCAAGTATTCACTTTTTCACTTAAACATGTCATGTTCTATTTTTAAAAAGCGTTTAGAAATGTATATAAAACATTTCTGCTCTTTGTACACCTTCTTTCATTTGTATATAGAAGTAGCTGAAAGCAGACTGATGAATACATGTGGGAAATTGTGCTTAACTAACCTGATTGCTTTCTGTGATGGGACAATGGCTGGATAGATGAGGGAAGAGCAGTGGATATTGTTCTGCCTTGACTTCAGCAAGGCTTTTGACACTGTCTCCCATGACATCCTCATAGACAAGCTCAGAAGATGCAGGCCGTGACAATGGACAGTGAAGTGGATTGGGAACCAGCTGCATGGCAGATCTCAGAGGGCTGTGATCAGTGGCACAGAGTCTGGTTGGAGACCTGTCTCTAGTGGTGTCCCCAAACATTTAATACTGGGCCCAGTTATTGTTTAACTTATTCATCGGTGAAGGAAAAGGTGTCAGAGAGAATATCAAACCTCAAATACTTCAACAGCTTTAGAATATTAAGGAAGATTTCCAAATGAAAGAAGATTGAAATGGAAGTTGCATGCGCCCAATGTGCCTGTGCAAGCTATGTTAGTAGGTTTGTTCTTTAAAAATCAGATGAATTTGTTTGGCGTATTTTTTGTAGCCCTTTGCATAGAACTCTTGGTGATAAGACTGTAATGTTAACTTGTACCTCAGTTAACCTATTCAGCATTTCAGTCAAGTGAACAGCATTGATGTTGTTTTTGTTTGTTGGTTTTGGTTTTTTTTCAGGTAGAGTGATGATAGGGAAACAGCGTGTACTTGAGTCAATTTGAAGTTTTGTGGAAACGAAACTAGACATGTAACAGTGGGGATGGAAGTATGTGCTTTACTAAATCTTTTAAAGGAATGACTGACAAATTTTTGCAGCACTATGAATTAGGTAAAGATAGAATTACAAAAAAAGTTTGGATAGCTGTGGACCAAGTTGAATAACTTCTATTGAACAGTCTTTTCTAGAATGCTTGTGATAAGGATGGCTGAGGATCTTTTTTTCTGATTATATATCCATGTTACCTGGTTTTAAATGTTTAGTTCAAAACCAGAATGTTTAACAGAAACATTTTCATAAAATCCTTAAAAAACTAGACACCAATATGAATTATGCATTATTTAAAGGACACAGCCTATCTTTTTTTTTTTTTTTTTAATAAATGGAGACTATTACATATTTTCATTCTGCTGTCTTCTGCAAATTGTTTAAACTTCAGGGATTTTTACTGAATTACAAAGCAATAAGTCATCAGTGTTTTGGATCAATTTCATTAAATATCTTATCTTATTTGGTACAATCAGATATAATATCATGTTCTGTGTTGAGATCAGAAGCCAAGTATCAAAACAAATACAGGAAAAGCTGTTACTGTATAAATTCTGTCATGATTAGGTACCCACACCCAAAGAGTGATATGCACTTTACAATCAAGTATCTGGTCAAAATCCTTTGCACTAGATTGCAGAAATTAAACAGAATTTCTCATGCAGTCTTTGATAATAGTCCCTCTTTCATAAGAACAATATACAAGAGAAGACCCAATGGACAATTTTGACCCAACTCAAACGGAGAGCTGAGAAGAAATTAAAATATTAAAATGCAAATAAAAATGAGAAGCTCATGAGCACAACATTTTTGAGATATTTTGAGGAAAAAATGTGATTAACAACTTAGTTTGGACTAAGAGTATTTTGGTCTTGACCTCTTGGAAGTAAAGAAATAAGGAGTGTAGGAGAACTAACAAACCTGAGCAGGTGCTTGCATGATGAATTATTGTTGATGAGTAGAACACTGAATTTTAACGTAAAGTGTAATATTTGCATTTATAAATGTAGAAATCTCACGAAAAAGTTGATGTCCCACTTTATCAATTGCTGCATACAGAATTTCTGGCATTTTTATTTGGAAGATGCTAAAAAACCTGGACTGTTTTCAGAAGCAAGCTGTGGTAATTATCAGTGTTATAATAAATTTAAAGGACTGATTGAAACAAATTAAACGAAGTTTAAAACCTTTAGTGATGTTTCTTTTGACCTGTTGAATCTGTAAATTCCAATCTGATTTTGTAAATTTATTCACATATAAACGGTTGTTAAATAGATTTACTTATGCTTAAACTGATCATAGATCCCTGTTGCTCTATAAAATTAACTGGGGAAAAAAAAAATCATACTGTTATTGCAAAGAACACACAAAAACACAGTCTGTGCCTCTGTTACTGACTAGAATGTTCTTTCTGAAAAGAGTTTGAAGATCATGGTTTCATTAAGATTTATAAATCTACTCCATATAGAAACTAAGATTGCATTCATTAATTCAATTTATGCGTATGTTAATATTTGGAGAAAAGTCCACGGCATTCAATATAGAATAAATGAAAAAATCTGGCAACAGATGGATGTGTCTTCTGCACACAGTTTATACACAAATACACATATATAAGTATATATACACTTGTATTAACACATATCTGTATATACATATATGTAATTATATATAGGTGTAAAGAGATATAGGTGTATTGATACATATAAGCCTACATTAAGGAGAATTAATGACAGAAATAAAAATAAGGCAGATAAAGAAGAAAATAAATCTGACATATATTGTAGTTTGTATCATTTGATAAGCTGGTAAATTCCTAGCTTGACTAGAATTAAAGCAAAGCTCCCTCACTCCCTAACAGAATCAAAATTCCACCCCTTATTCTTACTTTCCTTATACAATATCATTCAGACCAGTCATTACAAAATTAACCTTTTGTGGCAGGATGTTCCCCCTCTCTCATGAATGGAAGAGATTTGGAAGAGATAACTCTGGCCAGATTAATAGCCCAGCAAGGAGTCAGAGAGCCCAGCTGGAGGTCACCTCCAGGCTGCTGAAAGTCTGAGCACAAGTCCCAGTGCACATCTTGGTATGAGAGCAGATGTGGAAAGAGATAAAAGAAAACAAACACCAGTGACCAAAAGACATGGCTCTTATGTCTATAAAAGCCCACACGAATTATCACAGAGGCAGAAGTCTCTTACACACTCCTTGGGAAGGTGTGAGAAGATTTCTTCCTGAAGCTTGGACGCAACTTCGAGGTTACTTTTCCAGGAACTGGAACCTTCAACAATTTGGTGCTAAGAAACATCGGATTGTAAGATATACTATTTCTTAGCTAGCTTTAAATTGAATGGTACCTTTAACCCTGTGTGTATAATACTAATACTCCCTTTTGTCTCACTCCTGTGTAGTAATAGTCTGTTTTAAGTCTTATGTCTGTTAGTTTTGAGTCTATTAATAAATAATTAATTTTATAATAGAACGAATCAACCATTATTAAAGAACTTTCAAATGAAAGTGGCTTTTTGGGGTGCTGGACACCTCAATAACATGACTGCCTTCTGCCAGACGCCTGGGCAAAAGGCAGAGACTGAATTAAAGCTACATCATCCATTCATAACACCCTTGATCTAATTTGGTTGAAGAAAAGGAACTATGTATGGGACGCATTTTCTTCTGATCTTTTCTAGTTCCTTACAACATGAATATAACTAAAGATCACAAAGATGTCTTAAGTTTTATCTCTTACTCATTGGTGAAATAGCTAATGAAAGAAAGGTAAAACATGTTCACAGTCCTTCCTTCCTTGAATGACTAACTTGGTCATAGGTCAGACTCATAACCTATGAGTAAGAGTATTAAATCAAGAAAACATTAGCATTCATGTATCCTAACTTGCAAGGAAAAATACGTCACCTAATAATTAATTAGATTGTAAACTGAATACACTTTGAGAGCAATATCCAGATGAAAGTGATCATGTTGCTGAAAATAAGGACTGAGAATAAGTGGAAACGGAAGTGTGACATATAAGAGAAAGGAGTAAGACTGACTTTAATGACAGGGAAGTAATTAGCTCATTCTAGAAACAGTGCAGGAGGGACTGGGTTACCATATAACTATTGTCTGAATCAAATGGGGTGAATAAATTTGACCTGTCAGTAGGTGATTGTAACAGAACAGCAGATAATACTAAGTAAAATATAGATTTAAATCCATGTAGGAATTGTTCATCATAGAAAAACATTTTAGAAGGCAGTATTCATACTCTTCAAAAGTACTGCTATTATGATCAAATAAAAGCTTTACATTTTGTCATTTTGAACATCGGGTCATTATAAGTAGAGACTCCTAAGCAAAAGGATTCAATTTGTTACTGTGCTTCACATGCAGTTGTGGAAACTAATATTCTGAAAATTTCACTTTGGTATTCTAATAAGGAGCTTAACCTCATGGCACATTCAATTTTTAAATTAGAAAACCTGATTGAGATTTTTGGAACTCTCCCTCTTTTTTTTTTTTTTTTTAATTGGTGAAAGCTACAAAACTCCACAAGAATTATTAAAATGTGTAAAACTCCTATCTTGACTCCTATCCTTTACTGAAAGAGTGAGAGTTGTGAGGCACTGGAACAGGTTTTCTCAGAGATGTGGATGGTCTATCCCTGGAAGTGTTCAAGGTCAGGTTGGATTGGAAGCAATCTGGTCTAGTGGAAGGTGTCTAGATGATCTTTAAGGTCCTTTCCAATGCAAACCACTCCTTGATTCCATGACTTACATGGGTTTGGATATATTACTGTGATTTACTTGTCCTCGAATATTTTCCTTAACCTCAATTGCCAGTTGTCCAGTGGATTCCTACCTATTTCTCTTTTTGCACATCTTTTCAATGTGCAAATTTATTCAGTAATATTAGCTTACTTCATGTGGAAAAAGAGTTCTTTTTACCTGAAATTGTATTATTATAACTGACAGGTGCCAGGATCCATCACATGTGTGTCACTTCTTTTTCCAAATGGAATAGATAGCACTTTGGAGTACCATGCAAAATAACTTGCTTCTAAAAATGCTACAAAAAGATCAGCATGAGAAATATTAATAAGGTACAAACCTTCATTTATCTAACAAAAGTAGGGGAGGGAATTGAAAAAATAGATCATTGTGGAATTTTTAATCAAATGTAATGTATTTACCTCTGCCAGTCTGTCAAAGTACTTGTATTTTACTGGCAATTTATTCTGAGAAAAATTATTTTGCTCAGCATTTTATTACATACAAATTCAACATGATGTGAGTGGGGTAAGAAGTCTTAGCTGCTGGGGAGCTATTTTATTACCTTCCTCATTGTTTTGGGTTCCAGCATATGCTGTCCTCCATAAAAAGAAACTTGTCTATAAACATGACAACCTTTATTATTCTCAGAGTTTATAGGACTTTTTTTTTTAGCTTCTTCATTTTCAAAAAAAATTGGCAGCTTTTGAACATTTTCAAAACCACATGCTCTAACTGACAGCCATACAAATATAAAACAAGGTTATATGTGGGCTACTAGAACATATGTGGAACAGAACCCTCGGAATCTTTGAGATGATTAATGGGAAGAAATTACAGCATAAAAAGCCTCTGATTGAGGTAATGCTATTGATATAAAAATTAAGACCTGGTTTACCACTAGAGTTACTCCAGCTTTTCATTGGCACATCCCAGTGAAATCAACTTACTAAAGTTGATAAATGCTATCTCCTTTAGTTTAGAAACATTTTAAATATTGGATTTTTTTTTTCCTTTTTTTCCAGTGCACAGAAAATTCTGTCACTTCTATTTCTTCTAGCCTTATTAAAGTCCATTATCATTTTTGCTGATAAATTATTAGGCTGCAAGTTTTAATCCAGTGTTTAAAATGAAGCACTCTTGAACATTTTCTTACTACAACCATTTTTACCATCTTTGGTTTTGGCAGGGGTAGAAGTAATGTTTGTCATAGTAGCAGGCTGGCATGGTGCTGCGTTTTGGATTTGTGCTGGAAACAGTGCTGGTAATAGAGAGACGGTTTTGTCACTGCTGAGCAGTGCTTACATGGAGTCAAGGCCTTTTCTGCTCCTCCCCCCACCCCACCAGACAGGAGGCTTGGGGAAAAGTTGTGAGGGGACACAGCTGACCTCAGCTGCCCAAAGGGCAGGATATATGATAGGACATCATGCTTAGGATACAAAACTGGGGGAAGAATAAGGAAGGGGGGAACATGTTTGGAGAGATGGCATTTGTCTTCCCAAGACATCTGTTACACGTGATGGGGCCCTACTTCCCTGGGATCACTGAACACCTGCCTGCCCATGGGAAGCAATGAATTAATTCCTTGTTGATTTTGCTTGTGCACATGGCTTTTGATTTCACTGTTAAACTGCCTGTTTTCAACCCATGAACTTTCTCACTTTTACCCTCCAATACTCCTACGCACAGGGGACAAGGGAGTGAGTGGCTGTGGGGCTTAGTTGTCAGATGGGGTTAAACCATGACATTATTTTTCAGCATTGTAATACACCAAGGTTGTACACCTAAACAGATGAGTGCAAGTAGTCCTACTCCTCCTCATATGCTGCCAACCATCTATGAACACCGCCAACTCTTATAATTAATTATCTGGCACAATTAGCAAACTGATGAGCTGAAGATAAGGGCTTATGGTCTCAGGTTTAGCATCGCAGTAAAGTAGTTTGACATGCACCAGACCGCAGCTGCCTGACAGAAGTACCCTTCCAAATAACAGGCCTTTTTTGCTACAGGCTAATGTTTCACTCTGAAGAGAATAATACCAAGCATACTCAAAAGATGCAGAATTAAGGCACATTATGGGATAAGCTACATGATCATATACTTTTTTTTTTAGATATCAGACGTCCATCCAGCTTACTGAATGAACTAGAGGTTAAACAGAAAGAACAGGATTTATTACAGATTGCAATATTGTATATAGTACTTTTTGCAATAAATAAGTGAAAAAGAATTAAAGGGTGGTTACACATTATGTCTTTACTGGGTCATAAGCACATAAGACCAATCAGTTCAGACCAGATGTGCAGAGGCCCTCAATCCTGTTTTTAATAGTGAACAATAAATAGATACTTAGGAAAGAGCACTAGAACAAATAAATTATATAATAACACCCTTCTAGACACCAGTGTTTTTTATCTTAGGAACTTCTTGAACCCCAACTGCTATCTGTATGTAAATAGTCCTTGATTTTTTATTTTTGTTTTTAAATTTATTAAAAGGTTTCATTTATTTGCTTTTGCAGTTTCCAGAGTTCAGAATAACTCGTGGCAGGGAGTTTCATGGCTTTATTAGATTCTTTGTGAAGAATCACAGCTTTCAGTGTGTTTTGAATGTTACTTGGGTTCATGTAATAACCTCTGGCATTGTTATTGGATGTGGAAGATAGAGTCAGCTGCAATTCTCACAGTTTTCTAGACTGCTGTCTCTTCCTACCTGAGTTCTCCTTTGTTTCTCTACATGCCAGCACTCTAGCCTATCCACTGCACAAACATCAGCTGTTTCATCCCTGTGGTTATCATTATTACTTTCTTTGAGAATGTCCCAGTTTTAGTATACTCTTTCTAAAGAAAGAAGGAAGCACCAAAACCACAAGAGTTTTTCAAGATGAAAGTTGATACACGACTGTGTCCAAGCCCAGGTTGGATGGGGATCTGAGCAACCTGGTCAAGTGAAAGGTGTCCCTGCCTACAGCAGTGAGGTTGGAACTAGATGATCTTCAAGGTCCCTTCCAATCAAAACCATTCTATGCTTCTGTGAAGGATGGCATAATTTTCTCTTTTGTCCTCTATTCCTTCCAGGTTAATTTCTGACATTTGTTCACCTTCTGCCCAAGAGTTCCTTTATGAGTGGTGTTGTCCATCTCAAAGCCAATCTACTGTTACATAAAATTAGGGTTCTCAGTTTGAAGCTATGGCATTTCACATCCATCTATGTTTAAATGATTTGCCATCTTATTACAGAACTTTCTATATTATGAGATCCCTTTGCAAATTGGTCATGTCTGGGTAACATCTTTTTAACGTTGAATTCCGTAGTTGGCAAACATTATTTTCTCAATAATTCTGATGTTTCCAGACTATTCTAACTGATGTGCTTAGTACAGACATTTGACTTGATGGCTTGGCATCTCATAAAGCTGCCTAGATTTTTTTCTAATAATTGACAACCCATCATCTGTCTTAGGGTAAGACAGCATTTGGCACTTTGGAGAGGAATTTAATATGAAGTCAGTGTTTTAGGTATTTTGTCCTTTGGGAGTTTTTCCCAATCATATTCTGATCCTTGTGATTTATTACAGTTCTCACTAGCTTTTATTGAGTATCCTTTATGAGCAAGTTTTTAATTTAAGACAGCACTTCCCAAGGGCCAGCCATATTCTGACATGAGTATTTCCCTTTCTGTTCCTCTTGTACTGTAAAAAAAATTCTTATTATTTTTTCAACATTTGGAAGTTGGTCTTCCTTTTCTTGTACATGTTAATCTCTTCTGTATTCTGTATATGAATATAACTTTATCTTTAGACCGAGTGCTTAAAACAACAGAGAAACAAGAATGCAATATTGGTCACATGTACTTAGCTAATTCACAGTTTCCCTTTTTTCTCATCCCAAAATTCTTCTGTAGTCAACTGGCTGTCAATACCCTTACCATTTCTCACAAGCCATCTCAGACTCCCAGGTATAAACTCCTTCTGAGCAGCTAGTCTTCTCCAGAAAGGCTCAGACGCTTTATTGTAACTTTTGGTGATAGTTTTACCTCACCAAAAGTCATTAGAAGATTTGCCCACTGATCTGTTATCTGATCTTCATCATCAGTGCATTCAAATATTTCTCTTACACTGACAAAAAAAAAAAATCATTTCATGGTATATTTGGTGGCCAACAATTTGAAGGTGAAGCCAAATTGGTTATAAAAGCGTAATGTTGCTTGAGGAGAGGCATAAATAGATTAAATAGCAAAATATCTTATTGATATATATGAAAAGCTGTTAAATCCATTATGTAAGCACACTAATACATGGTTCTTAGTTTTGTTGTTTGTGAAATGAAGCTTTAAATGAAAGAGGCTGTATTTCTGCCTACTTAATAGCCATCGTGGATGGGATAAAAAAATAAGAGAGGAGAAAAACACAGAAAAGAAACATTTATGTTGTTTGAAAACTTCATTTCAGTTTTCTGGATTGCTTGCAAATTTTATGTTTAATGATCATATAGTGAAGTATGAGTGACATAGATTAAAAACCTGATCATAATAGGCATTTCTTTTATTACTGGCTAAACATAAATCTAGGGGTTATCTTCCTGGCAGAGATGTCTGTTTTGACTTTGAAATTTGCCTTACAAAAATATTTCATGATATCCCTGTCAGTAAACTTCCTTTACTAGAATTATTCTAGAAAGTATTCAAAATGGGGATCACATAGAGTTAAAATTAGATTATTTTAGATAAAAATATTGGTGTTTACCTAGCTGCAAGTATCCTCTGTTTACACTTGTTTCTTCATCACTTTATCCATACACAGCTTTATCCATACACAGATCCCAAAATCAGAACTTGGACCCCTCATTACAATGCTGTACCAGCATACTTCAACACTAGAAAGACCCACTTATGAGCAGTAAAACGCAAATAAAGAGACAGTTAAGGACAAATTAATATCTAAACTTAATTATAACTTCTGGATTTCGGAATACTCTGGAGTTTTGCGTTATGCTCTCATGCATACATATTTATGTTGTTATTTTTATTTAAATTGTATACATGAGATATAAATGAAGATATTAATTTCTTTCTTATCTTTACCTGTTGATAGCAGATTTGTCAAACCTTCCTCCTTTGTAAGAAGGGATCAGAAATTACAGAAATCACAGAAATTACAGAAATGGATATGTTGGAAGGGACTACAGTGGGTCTTCTGGTCCAACCTCCCTGCTCAAGCAGGGTCATGGCACAGGATTGCATCCAGATCTTTCTTGAATATCTCCAGTGAGAGAGACTCCGGAACCTCTCTGGGCAATCTGCTCCAGTGCTCAGTCACCCTCACAGTAAAGAAGTTCTTCCTCATATTCAGGTGGATCTTCCTGTGCATCAGTTCCTGCCCATTGCCTCATGTCCTAGGGGCTGGCACCACTGAGAAGAACCTGGGTCTGTCTTCTTGGCAGCCCCAACTTTAGATATTTATACACATTGATGAGGTCCCCTCTCAGTCATCTCTTTTCAAGGCTGAACAGGAACAACTTCCTCAGGCTTTCCTTATAAGAGAAATGCTCCAGTCCCCTCATCATCCTTGTTGCCCTCCACTGGACCTGCTCCACGAGCTCCCTGTCTCTCTTATACTGAGGAGCTCAGAACTGGACACAGCACTCCAGAAACGGCCTCGCCAGGGCTGAGTAGAGGGGATTTCTTAATATATTGTCTCTCAGGGATTTCTTCCTTCTTATTTTGTTATTTATTACAGTTTCACGTTTGAGTTATTGCTGTACCAGTTCTCAAAACCACAGAATTTTGTTGGTGACCCATAATGACCTCCTAGCAGAGTCTTCCTATGCATCAAAATGAAGTGTTTTCCTTTGGGCTACTTTTTATGTAGAGTTTCTTTGTGCGGGTACTTACAAGAGAAAATCTGTGTTACATATAAAGCTAAAATAAACACGGAAAAACCTTTGGGATATAGTACCTAACACCATTTGTAGGAGCAACAAAAAGGAAGGAAGGATAGAGAGCTGCTTAAAGGACAATGGTAAAATTTTTGGTTTTGACACATTTCAGTTGATGTATTTGATTTGGCTAAGAAAAAGTTTGTTTAAACTGTCATTTCAGTACTCAGTCTCTGTTCTTTATAAATGACATGAACATTATGTGACCTTAAGAATGAAGCTGACACAGGGAGTTATATTCCTGAATTGGGCCAGTGAGGGAGAGGTGAGGACAAAGTTGAAGAAGTGGAAGAGGCTGCCCAGTGCTCAATCTACCATGACTGATGGATTATGTTATCTGTTTTGGTAAAAGTACACAGCTTGGGAAAGTGGCTTGTAGGTGCCCCATACTTGAGGTGCATGTAGTCTTTTGGCATTCTGGATGATTTTCACAATCCTTTTCCCTGCAAAATATAAGGATTTGTGTTGGTTTGGTTTTATCCCCTTTAAGCTATAAAGTTATTTTAAAATTGCTTTGTGTATTTTTTTCTGTTTTTATATAAATATGTGCAATAGAAACTGGAAATTAATATTAATCTGTAAAACATATAACTGATTTTTGAGTGATGCAGTCACATTAATACAGGTGGATAATGAAAATACAGTAGAACAATTGGGTTTCTGTCAGACTAGCTTTTTCATTTATAATGCCATTATTCCGTCTTTCATGTGTGTAGACAAATACTGAAAAACAGCTTTTGTTTTTCCTCTGCTCTTTTTGGTATAATTGGGATGAACATCACTAACTCCTTTCTCCCTAAACACAGCAAAAACAATGCTGCTTATTCTGGGTTACATTGTTTTGGTAGCAATAATGACTGATTTGCTTGGGGGAAACTGTCAAGTCTCTGTGTAAATTATTAATATTTCTGTATTATTTATAAGACATTGAAAATTTCGCTTAATGATCAGTTAAAATTATGGTTTTAGAAAACAATTGTTTCTTTACAGTTCTTATTGACACAAACCGTTTTCCATTTTGTATCAGGGAATATTTCACAGAGTAGCAAAAAAGAGCACAATTTTAATAGCATGATTTTTGCATTTACCTCAATATTTCTACCCTTTTTTAAAGTAAACTTTTATTGTAACAGACACAAAAAGTCTGAGGAGAAAGTAGAGTTTCACTTAGTGTGAAATCAGCTTTTCTGTGAATGTAGCTGTGACATATTTTTTTTTTTAATATTTGCAATTATTCATGTTAAATTGCTTTTTCTTGATGAAAATAATGAAGAAAACACACATATGCGATAACTATTTCTCAAGTTCAAAAAAGCCCTGGGGATTATTATGCTAATGTTCAGGTGCTGAACAACAGAAGCTCTGTAAAACACAGTCTGCTTTTCTGCTGGACTTCAGAGAGAGAGAGGATGGTCTTATAGTCAGGAACAATCTCTTCCACAGATGCCCACCCTGAACCTGGACGAATAAATAACCCTCTGTGTGCCTTTATGTTTCTGATTTAAATTAAGTGTGTTGATAACTCCTCCGCACACATAAGGTGATGTCAGTGTGTATTTACTAACTGTATGTCACTGTGCCCGTATTAATGGGATCACTGATGCAATATTTTCACTGGACCACAGCCTGATTCTCATCTGGGACAAGGATGTTTGCATGAGCTTTTCTGAGAAAACTGGCTATAAAATTTTGGTAAAGAGAATCAAAAAATTGCATCACTTACCTTAAAAACTTTTTTATCAAGCTTCTTAATTTTACTCTGAATTAGTTCAAAACTTTAATGACTTCTTTTTCCTGTTTGTGTGCATGTGCCATATGCTTTCATGGAAGCTTCCTCAATTTGAGAACTGCAATTAAGCTAGAAGCTCTGCTTCTTGATAGCAATAAGGTGAGATGTCTTAATTGTAAAGAATTAAAACAAGGCCTATTCTTGTTTAATGGTTTGTTGGACATTGTTTAGGGTGTAATTATTTAGAGAAAACATTTTATGTTAGTTATTTCTTTAGATAAAATTTTGCTTATGAATTATGTAACAATTCAAGGGTATATATTGCAAAAAGCAATATTCAGTGGCATCTAGATTTATTCTTAAAAGTTTGTCTTGTATTTTTTCTTAATTTATGCACATTGGAAGGTGAAGAAAAAGCTTTCACAAACAGTAAAAATGTGAAGTTCTGTTTTGTTAATCATCAATCTGTTTTTAAATATGAGGGATTTAATTATTTCTTTTAAGCAAAATTAGGATTTTGGAAAAGAACCTTTCTGATTGCATGAAGCAATATCAGCTCTTTCCTCCAAACTATTTGGTCTTAATTAACACTCAGGTAGCTGCTGTGAAGTCAACATAGGAAATTCTTCTTTATTCAATTCAGCTGCATCAAGAAAAACTGTCCAGACTCTTTCTATTACTTTCCTTCTTTTGTTACTATTGCTGCACAATTTCTAATGGGATTTTTTCAAATAATGGGCTAGCACAGACAGCATTGACAGTAATATAAGGAGGTAGCATCCTTTAACCAGACTGTGTCTATTGATGATCTGGGTGCATAGACAAAGGGTTTCTGGTACTGTTATGTCCATCCATCTGTACATATTTTTTCAGGGCGTACTTTGTACATGAAAGGATATGGCAAGAGTCCAGAATTTTGATACAATTTTCTGGCAGGCAATTTTGAGTAGCAGAGCACATTATGACATTCTTTGGGCTGTACGTCTTACACTCTGAGCAGAAGTATAAAAATACTCTGAATATAAGCAGCAATTTAACAGCATGCTACTTCATTGCCTTATGTCATACTTCATTCTTCTTTTAAATTCAAGGACACAATACATGAAAGCTGGACTGATGGGCAGAACCATTAATTAAATATTTGTAAGCATTTATGCAGGGTTTCCCTTCCCTCCATGAGAAAAGTTATTCAAAAGAGAGTTTGAGAAGAAAAAGTCAACTTGTTCACTAAAATAAAATTTCATACATTTTCACCTAGGATTGAATATGAAGGTTTACAGGCTACTGAAAAAATATACACAAATGATGACACTGACTTTTTCCATACTAATGAGGTGAATGCAGCTATGAGAGAAGCTAATAAAAATATTTTTAATCCATTTGCTTGAAAGGCAATAAAGATTCTTGTTCCTTGGTGGAACAAAAGTGTAATACAGCTATTAAAGAAATTGCAAGGAGGGGAAGATCTAAATAAAGCTGAGACATCACATTTAATATAAGGCTTAATGGCATATAGAAGTCTCAAAATGTTATAAGGCTGAGACAAAGTATATATATTGGCATAAGTTTTATTCAAGTGTTAGATGAAATACAGTGTCATCAAAACTGAGATGAAGAAAAGGTCTACAATGCTAGGATAAGTAGAGGAGATAATTACATAAAAAATGTATTACTATGCGAAATTTAAACTGTGATCTTATATAATGGAAAGCTTTGTTGCAATGCATCCATGGTGCTTTTTGATGCATTAGAACAGGATAAGCATAAGGATGCTTTGAGCAGCCAAAGAAGACACCCTGCTAAGAAGAAGATATATCTATGTTAAAAATAGCTGCTACATTTAATTCATTAAAACTCACCACTTTGGAGAGAAGTGGTATATGGAGCATTTCACTTACAGGCATCTTTGATTCTGGCTTTATGACAGTGAGAAAATGATCATAAATATTTTCCTTTAAAGGTGATCCTTCCAGTAAGTGGAGATATCCTTCATCAGAAAAATGCTGGAAAACACTCCTACTCACCTTGCTCTTGTCTGAAAGCCATACTGCTTTTATTTCTTCCACTGTGAGTGCATCTGCATTAGCATTCTGGTTTAGATCAGGAGACACCTTTTGCTGTGACTCTCCTGATTCACACTCACATGATTTTGATTTTAAAATTGAGTGATCTTGGAATTTATGAGGTGTATTTACCCTGAATTATGCTAAACCACAGATACGTGTTGAGAGCACACCTGGTACACTGCATCCACAAATGAACATTCAGGCTATGGACTTGCCAGTCAGTTTTACACAGTCTCTGCCCTCCATACAGTGTGGATATTGGTCCTCAATGTCAACTATTTTTCTTTGTAAATTTGTGTTTAATTGCACATGGTAGTTGCTGAGGTAGATTTAGCCTTGGTGTTGAATACTCCTCATGATCTGAGGATGTGACAAAAAAGTAAAAGATTTTAGAACACTGGCCTTTAAGCCAGTAAATAAGCAATAAGGCATAGCTAATGGAAAGGGCTGTAAAATATTTTTGTTGCTTTATGAAAATAACCTCATTCAAAGTTTTTCTTAGTTAGAGTCTGCAGGAAAAATGTTAACGTTGACTATGTCCTTGAAATTTTTGACAAAAATGTCTTGTTTCATTTGTAAACCACATCTTTTTCCTCCCTCTAGTTTTAACAAATGAGCAAGCCTAGCAGAAGGAAGGCCTGTGCAACTTATCCTAGGGTTTTAGTACTGATTTTATTTGCTAAACCTATTCAATCATTTGTTCTAAGTCTATTTAGAACATGCCATATTGAATTAATACTGAGTGGATGTCATTTGCATTAGTTTAGTGCATTGGACTAAACAGGACCTGAAGACCCCAGTGAAATCACTTGGTATATATATCATAACTGATTAATGTGTAGTAGATGGTAGAGCTTATTTTGGCTCAGCAGACAGTTCCAAAAGGCAATTGAAGTTTCAAAAGTAATGTTTGATTGCCTTGCTCATTTGACCTTTATATGTATTTTATCTTGTTTAAAGGAAAAAATGAAGAGATGAGCAAAGACACTTTCTCATATAACCACAGGAAAATTCCTATAATCACTTAATTTACTATTGTGTTCTGAAGTAAATGTTTTCTATTTATCCAGTAGAGGGAAATTAGGGGCTATGAAATTTTAAGTTACGTTAAATCCTTTGAGCCATTTGGGAAGCAAAAATCTCCTTGGTTAAAGAAAAGGAAACAGTCTTGGAAAAAAGTAATTAAACTGCAAGTAAAGTACTTTCAGGAAACACAGATTAGAAAACCTCGAAGTAGAAAATATGTAATATTACATAACAGTATTACTAGGTCTGATAATAAAAAGATAATGTAAACTCCTAGTACAAATCTTATGATTCATTATAAAAAAATCCCCAAACAGTTTTCATCAGAGTCTTCACACTGTCTCAAATTTCTAGATTTATGGATGCAATTAATTTAGCAAATGCATTTATGTAATATTCATACCAACTGTGATGCTTAATTAATGTCTTTTTTTATATTGTGCCATCCAAAACTGCCCCCAGCACTCGAGGTGAGGCCGTCCCAGTGCAGGACAATCCCCTCCCTTGCCCGGCTGGTGATGCTGTGCCTGATGCCCCCCAGGACAGGGCTGGCCCTCCTGGCTGCCAGGGAACTCCTGACTCATGTTCAACTTGCCATCAACCAGGACCCACAAGTCCCTTTCTGCAGCACTGCTCTCCAGCATTTCATTTCCTAGTCTGTCTGTACACCCTGGGTTGCCTCATCCCTGGTGCAGAATCCATCAGTTTCTCCCATTGAACTTCGTATGGTTGTGATTGCCCAGCACTCTGATTTGTTGAGGTCTCTGCAGGGTCTCCCTGTCTTGATCAATGATCTAGTCAACAGCTCTTCCCTAATTTTGTATCATCTGTAAACGTCCTTAATATCCCTTCCAGACTTGTTTCCAAGTAATTTATGAGGATGTTGAAAAGCACAGGGCTGAGGATGAAGCCCTGCAGAACCCCACTAGTGACAGGTCACTAGGCTGATGTCGGCCCATTCACTACAGCCCTTTGTGCTCGGCACATTAATCTGAGCACAGGTCTGTGTTGGGAAGTCACCAAGCCTATGTGCTGTGCATTGGTATTCCATGCCAAAATCCTCCAGTTCTTTCCATACTAAATAGTAAAAGTACTATTATATTCATAGATATTGACCATAGAAAATTGGTGTATAAATATTCATGTGGGTGAATGCTTGTGTGTTTGTGGTAATAAGCTTGCACAGCAAGACTTTTACCTTAATGTTAAAGTTCTGTCTTGGAGATGACCTAGTTATTGTATCCATTTCCATTCACATATGCCAACATTAATTTTTTTTTTCCATTTAAGTGACCATTGCTGGGCATCCAAATATCAGGAGAACAAACCTAGATGTATTTTGTTAATATCAGTTTTTACTGTGCACATAGAGTTCTTGGCTCTTTATGGGTGTGTTGGAAGAAAACTTTTCCGCCAGTTACCACTAAAGAAGGTATAGTTGACCTAAGCTAAACTTTTACACGATATTGTTGAATCTTATTTGCTACTAAAGCAGCTATATAAATGTTTTTTTTTTTTTCTCTAAGAGCTAAATGCACACTGTTCCTATTTGAGAAGCTCAAACCTTCATTATCTCTGTGCTTTTAGGTGTTCTTTCTCACTACCCTTATTTCATTTTAGGAAATCAGATTTAGCAGATTACAACCCCTAGGTATTGTGGTTTACTTCTTCACTCATTTTTCCTTCTGTATTTCATTATGCAAGTATTTCTTTTTGCTGCCCTGAAGGATTTCCTTTTCATTATCTTGACCAGAATTTGCTTATGTGTCCGCATTTTGTTTGTATTAAAAATTTATGTAAAAATATTTGTAAATAAGAACAAACCATAGAGTTCATCTCTGAAACCAGCACAGTGATTCTCTGCACATACACTGAAACATAAGAGACATAAAAATGAGAATTGAATGTAGTCACTGGTATATGGGAAAGCATGCAATTAATTGGCAAAACACCAGGGAAGTGTTTTAATAACATGATTTTTAATATAAGAAGGGAAAAGCCCTCACATCACAGCTTTTCCCAGACAACCTGCAGGATACAGCAGTCTGTCACAACAGTAATGGAGTATGCTAAATGCCAAGCCAAATGGTCAGCCCATCCCAACCCACACATGACTTTTAAAACCCTTTTAAGCTGGGGACAAGAGTACCTTCAGAAGACATCCGTACAAAGTAGATACAAATATGATGGTTTGGCTGTTGCTCATTCTGATTTTATATACATTAAATTGTTTGTTCAACATTTTACATCTCATTTAAATTCCCTGCCTGGACATTAGACAAGCATATATGAAATCATGTTCTTTCTCTAATACATCCTGCATTTTTATCATTCCATCTTTTCTTGTAATCCATACAGACAGTATTTTCCTTTGTTTTTTTCTTGAATGTGCCAGTCCTTCTTCTCAACTCTATTTTTCCATAGGTTTCCATATCAATTTCTTCAAATACACAATGCTTAACATTCCATGAGTTTTTGGAAACTCTGCTGCTCAGGAGCCAGAGGAGGTCAAGAGAAGGTGCTCTTCTCATTTTATCTTTGATTACAAGGCAGACACAGTGCACAGAGTGGCAGCAGGCTGGTGATCCCACAGCTGACACCTAAACCCTGATTATAAGGCAGTCACCTGGCTTAAAGAGCCTCAGGATGATCAATAAGGGTGGCTTCCTTGTCTCATTTCAAGGCCACCCCTGTTGGAGCCCCACTTAACAACTTTCCCTTGGAAGATACTGCTACTAGTGTCTGCATCATTTGCATCAGACCCAGATCCACGTTACTGGATCTTACTTTAAAAGAGCTCCATACTTCCCAGCAGATGTTATTTCCAGGCAGGTAACTCTGAGTGGGGTAGAATGTACCAAAGGGATGGGGTGAGACCTTGTGGGCAGAAAGTATTCCCATGGAGAGGCAAGGGCCAGGCTGTTAATGGGGATCAGGCACCAGGTTGCCTATGGTGACAGGAGGACAGGTTGCTTTGGAAAAACGGGGGGCTTGAGCAACAGCGAATGTTTTTCTGCCACCAAGTCTGGGGGGAAAAAAAACGTCTTCCTCCCTTTTGTTTCTTGTCATGCTTCTGTGACGTGGATCCTACTGACAGTACCTCTGATAATTTATTTACTTTGAATTTGGGTTAAGAGCAAAAGAGAAACTCTGCATGGATTTTAGTAAAACTGCTATAATCAAGGCCCCGATGTTAACAATGCCAGCAGGTGCCTAAGACTCTTGGGAACTGGTCACTGGAAACTCATTTGTGTCAGCTCAGTGCTGTGCAGGGAAGCAATGAGCTCCCTGATGTGTGGATACTCCTACATAACTTAGATTGTAAAAAAATCTTTCTCAGTTTATTCCCCTTTTTAGTTCGTGGTCCAGGGAAGCCAGTGTCATGCCACTGACTATGAAGCCTTTTTCTGTGCTGAATTTCTCTAAATCTATGTTCATTTTGTCAATTTTATCCCATGCTAATTTTCATACTGTCATTTAATATTTGCAATATTTTAGAGGATGGCAACGGGCTCACTGTGGTATTGCACAAAAAGTGAAAAGCCCTGAAGCTTGGAGAAAAAAATGTTGTCTTGTTACTTGATGATTTCTCTTTGTTTATGATGTATTTGAAACTACTGGGTCTGGGACTCACAAAAAAAAGGAAAACAGATGACAGGGGAGAGGGGAAGTGTCGCCCTGATTTCTGCAGTGCTTAGATGTTTTTAATTGTGTGATAGAAGTTCTCACGCACTCTTCTGTAAACGCAGCTATGTTTGTCTAACTGTCCTTATTGTTTTCATTCTTTCTCCTGGGCGGAGATGTTTGATGGATATTTCCTTTGACCAGTGTGATTGAGGGGTGGTAATATCCAGCATCCAATCCACAGTGATTGTTAAGAAGGTATATAACTGTCTGAATAAAGAGGCCACCTTCTTCTCGGCCTTTCACCTGCCGTGAGAGCGTGAGTATACGTGTCTTCCTTCGTGTCCGCGTGCGACATCTGGAGGTTCTACCGAGATAGCGCAGGTTCGGTGAGTTAGGACAATACCCCCTGGGTTTCTAGGGTTTAAAAATGGTTAATTCGGACGGACCAAGCAAATTCTTGGCGTTGGAGGTGTTAGAGATATCGCACGTGGACACGAAGGAATCACACTGGTCAAAAGAAATATCCATCAAACATCTCCGCCCAGGAGAAAGAATGAAAACAATAAGGACAGTTAGACAAACATAGCTGCGTTTACAGAAGAGTGCGTGAGAACTTCTATCACACAATTAAAAACATCTAAGCACTGCAGAAATCAGGGCGACAGGGAAGTGTACAGATGGCAACTTAAATGCTTTTTCTGACAAAGTTCTAAGAGTGCCAGAGATTATTTCCAGGCTGTTGGTTATACTGGGTCCATCCTACTGTGTGGGAATTACGTTACTGAGCGCTTGAGACTCTTGTACAATATAGGATCAAATTACAAACTAGTACCACTGATCTAAAGTCCTGTTCCTTGTCACTGTGAGCTTCCCTTTCTTACCTTGTAGGAAAGAATGATAACTGAAGAGAGAGGAGGCCTTTCAATGGACGCTTATAGCATATACTGGATAGAGAAAGAAAGATCACAAAGTAAAATCCTGTCTGTGTACACTACTGCCTGACTTGACACAGGACTATTCCTGTTTCTTGCACCAGTCAGACTCCGAAGTTCATCAGCTGAAAGCAGCCTTTGGGCTGTAGCAGCTGTGGTTCTGTAACAGCAGGACAGGTAAGAATGGCATGATCATTACCATAATCCATGATCATCCAAACCTTATATATTGACCTAGGAAGTTGCCATAGATGGAGCTAAAACATAGCATATGTGATTATGTAACTGTTAACAGAGGCTTTGAGTTTATCCAGACAATGAAGTTGCCTTGGGAGAGCAGTGTATCCCTGGCTCAATTCCTGTGATTGATAGCCAGCTCTCTCTCTCCCTGGGCACAAACACTTATTTATCCAGTTGGTGCCCAGGTTCTTTATGAGAGGTAGTTCACTTTTCTTTTTGCTTAGTATCATCACAATGTACTGAGATGGTAGGAATTTCCTGCAGAGCGGGTTGCTCATGGCAGCCTGTAACTCGTGAGGAAAGCAGGGCTCCCTCACACATAACGGTGGCTTGGGAAGGCAAATGTCCCAACTCCAAATGCCCCCCGCTTCCTTCTTCTTCCCCCACCTCACCTGCTGACCATGATGCCACACGGTATGGAAGTTTGCTCAGTTGGGATCAGCTTTCCCTTCTGTGTCCCCTCCCAGATTCTTGTGTACCAACAGCCTGTTTGCTACTGGAGTGGTGTGAAAAGCAAAAAAGGCCTTGATGCTGTGCAAGCACTTCTCAGCGATAACAAAAACATCCCTGTGTTTTCAACACTTTTTTCAGCACAAATCTAAAACATACTCCCGTGCTGGCCTCTATGGTGAAAATTAACTCTATCCCAGGCAGGCCAGGTACATGAGTGCACACGCAGACAACCTAGCAGTCCACACAGATCGCAAAATTTGTTGGCAATACATAGTCTGTGGTACAGATCTGCTACATAAGTGCTAGATTTAAAAACACCTAATTTCTGGTATAAATGAAACAAATTTTCAAATAGTAGGCAATAAAAAAACCCAAAACCAAACAAACAAGCAAAAAACCCACAAAAACCCACAACCCCCCCCCCTCCATCTAAATTAGCTGTGGAGAAAAACTCTTTATTGTGCAAAATTAGAATGATTTACAAGACATCATCCTTAAAAAAGCATGAGCATTTGAAGAACATCTGAATATTGGCAATATCTATATGTCTGAAAAGATGTGATTCTTCTGTTCAGCAGCATTTGCACTCAGCTTTTCATAGCAATGAATGAATAGAATATGTGCAAGATTGAGGCCAACCTTGCTATAAAAATCATGCCTCATACCCAACATGAACTCCTGAATGGATCTTTTATGGAACAAAAAACAATCAGTGAAGAGGGAAAGTTAACAGCTAACTGCTGGCTTCATTAGATTTGAAGTAGCAAAGAAGAGGAATATGTGTATTTCAAGATCACAGAAAAATACATACCTTCATAAAACGAGATTAAAAATATATGAAATATGCTCTAGTATAACATCTACTTTATCATAACATGAACAGAAAGCATAATGACTGTCACCTTCTCTTTTTTACCATTTTATTGGCTTTTTTATCATTTGGTCAAAGAGAGAACTGATTGTGTGGTTTGAGAAGTGAATGGTAGCAGGAATGTACATGAATTTAATATGTATAATGTTTGAAATGTTGTTGAGTACAGACCATGATTTTTCACTGTTTAATTTCACAAATTCCTATTGGAATACTATAATAGTACTGAAAAAAATACACCTTGTAATTGCAAGCTTTTAATGGTGCCCTATTTTTCTTGCAATGATTGCATTTGAACAAGCCTTAATGAAGCATAAGAAAATGCTAAAGCTCTCACAGCCTTCACACTTGTCAATGTCCTTTTCATTCTGTTTGAGTAAGACCAAAAGATGAATGAGCTGTAAGTCACTTAAATCCACACAGAAGGTAAAATGAAACTACCACTTTGAAAAACCAACCTACAAATAACTTTCACACTAACTAAATTGCACCACATGGAAATGTCAGATTTTCTGTCCTATAAAATCCAATAAAAACCACACACACAAGACAACCTACATTTTTCGACAATTCACAATGAGTCAATACAACTGTCTCAGAACTTATCTCAAAATCAGTAATTACAAAAAAGCACTTCACTTTTACACTAGCATCTGTCTTTAAGAATCAGCAAAAATTCTACTTAATTATATTATTTCATATTATATATTAGCATCTGCAATAATACACAGTGCATGGTAAATGGTCACTTAGGTCAATGTCAGAAAACACTGACACAATAGATGCACTCTCGCAGTGACTGTATGGTGTGAATGTGTCAGCTTGGCAGTGAAATGTGGGCCTTTAGAGGTGGGGAGTTAGAGAATGCTTTATTCCCTCATTTCCCATTTGCTTTCTTCAAATATGTAACAGGCAGCTTTATTACTTTGGGTGCAAAGAAACGCCATGCAGCCTTGAGTGGGTGCCTTTGCAAATAGAAGTGTGTTCAGACATGCGCTTGAAAATACGAGGTCCAAATCTTCAAGGCACAACATCAAAGAGGTTATGAAAAAATGGCAAAGACTGAGTTTCAGAAATTAAACCAAAGACCTGTTCCCTGCTCCTCATACCAAAATGTGAATGCTTAACTAGTGAGGAAGGATCTGCAGTCCATTTAGAAGAGACACCTGTTCTAGGCAGGCTGTGAGAAGGCCCAGGTCCTGGCCAAGTATGGCTGGGGAGAGTGTGGACAAAGTCCTAGCAGAAGAGGCTTAGTCCATACATAGAGCACCTCTTGAGCAAGGCTGGCAAAAGCATGCCAAACCCAAAGCACCTAAAGGAAATGTGAGGGAAAAAATAGTGGGAGAACTAGCATCACCATCAACATTCCTGTTCTTTTTGCATTCCTGTTTGTGGTAAGTTCCAACAGAGATTGTGCTAGTTATTTTTTCATCTGGCTCGGAAATGATCACAAACTTAGTACGGCAAATTTGTAGTGAACCCTCCTACACTGATCTATAAAACAGATTATAATTTCTGTAATCTGAATAAATACAGTTAAATCTCATTTGTTCCAATAAAAACCATAGGATCAGTTGGGAAAAAAAGGAAACAACAACCTAAAATCAACAACCCAAAAATGCCCCAAATATACAAACATTAAAACCAGGTAAGCTTTAAAGGAATTGTTCTGAGACAGGCTCATCAAATCATAAAAAATCTTCTATGTGTGAATTGAAGCCTTCTATTCAATTTCTACACTGTAGGCTAGATCATGAATTCAACTAAAAAAAAAACAAACTAAGAGATTACTTCCCTGATGGTTATCAACTTGTTGCTTCTGACAGTGTTTATCACAGGTCTTTTGCCTCTATGAGTTAAGTTTAAAACAGGAACAAAAAAGAATGTGAGGGAAAGAGTGAGGCACCTAATCTGTTCAGGAAGGTTTTGTAATTCTTCCTTCCATAAACTACTGAGAAAAATGAGTATGCTTTCTCAATGTGCTATTTCCTATTACAACTGAATGGACAGTTTACTTCCATCAAAAGACCTCATCCCCAAATTCCGGATTGCAGATTTTTTTCTGTAGTCTATGTCATAAACCAATCCTGAAGTTTATGTGAATATAAAGTAGTCAATTAAATTTTCTAAACTGGCAAAAGAACAAGTACGGACTCCTTAAAACAGAGAAGCCCTTTTTCCTGGGTTAGTTTTCTGCAGTTTTACTGACTTAATCAGGTAAGCTTCAAGTCAGGATAAAATTAACAAAGGAAGAGAGTAAGAGGACTAATGGCTTCTGTCTTTCAGAAGCAAGCTGTTAATTTGTTTCCACTCCTAAGAAGGAACCTCCATTCCTCATCAAAACTTCAGATATCAATATGTGGTCAGGTTAATGTTTATACAGTATATACCTACTTGTTGCTATTTTCAATACCAATTTCTTAAATTTTCCTAGTATTTTGCTTTTAGTGAAAGATTTCTTTTAGTGAAAGATTTCTTTCTGAGAGATTTCTTTTTCTTAATAAGAGTTTGAACTCCTCTCAAATTTCAGAAAGATTTCTTTAATAAACCATGTAAAAATACTATGGGAATTGATTTTTTATTTTTCCTAACTTGTTTTCTAAGAAGCTAAAATGAAAGATATAAAATGTTTTCTCTTGAAGAACTTTTCAACTTGACTTTTGTTATCTATGAACTAGTTATGGAAAGTCATTAATCATTGATGCTTAAATGATTTCTTTAATTAGTAGTGCTAGTTTTCCATGGTGAAATGTGTCCTATTATTATTCATCATATTTAAACTTACCACATTAAATAGAAGCTATTTAATTTTCTAATAGCTTATTAACCTAGGTAATTATTGTTAGAAATAATAATCACACACTTTAAAATGTTTTTGTCATCTTTTTTGACCAAAAAGTTTGTATGCTTTTGGACATGTGTTTGACAGAACATCTTCTAAAATTTCTCCAGTTGCAAGAGTTTTGGTTAAAATCTGAAGGTTTTTTGTAAGTGTTTGTAGAAAAACAAACAAATGCTTCATATTAAAAAAACTTTAGCCCTATTTCATTGCTCTCCTTAAAAGGGGGGAGGAAAAAAGTAGGGGAAAAACAGTGGTGTGGGGAGAAGGCCCTTTTAGGGATAATGGCTTATGGCTTGTACAATGCATATGTCCTGAACAAAAATTATCCATTCGGAAGGCTTCCAGTCTCTTTTAAAGCACTCTTTTAAAACCCTATTAGTCTTAAAAATTCAGTATTGGAGAGATAAAGATTACATCTGTGCTAAACTGCTTTGAGTTCCATTTATTTTATTCTTCTTCAAAAAGCCATGTTCTTAAAGGACGTGCACATACTGATTGCTATTGTGTTGACAAAATAACTCGTCTTTACAATCTTTTGTGTTTTATACATTCATAAAGCAGATAGGTCATTTAAAAGAGTGTTAGATGTTTTACCCAAAGAACAACTGAAAAACATTAAAAAAAAAAAATAAACTATGACAGTAGTTATTAAAGCTTCACTGTAGAGTACTTATATTTGCTGTTTTGTAGCCTTGAATGTTATTTCTGGTAATAGCTGAGATTCATCCTAGTGTTGCAGAAAAGAAAATTTTCACAGAATTCTTCTGAATAACTGGAACACATATCTTGATCAGATGACCAGTCAAAACATAAATATATGGTTTTCTTCAAATGCTTTGAGTACAAAGAAAATTTTAAGTGTCCCAAAATGAATTAAAGATGTGTTTACATTTATGTTTAACATTATTACGGTATAATAGCTTTATCGGTTACTCTATCTTCATTAGTAGAAAAGTTTTGCCTGGCACCAGGTTCATTTTCAATATTCTGTCTCTTACCCAAAATCTGACTTTCAGAGATGCTGAACATAAAAAAATCTTAGTTTTGTAGGCCCAGAAATGCTCAGCTGTGTTCCTCCAACACAGTAATCCAACTAAATTCACCACTGCTGAGGCATCCAGAAAGAATGATCCTTTGGAAATTGAGGTATTGAATTTCTTTTTGTCCTCTTTTATAACGAGCAGCCCAAGTATTTTCTAGGGAATTTACAAGGTTCTATTAATTAATGCCTATTAATTTCTTAAAATCCCTGAGGAAAAGACGTTATGTGATTGCAAAATATTATTATTCCTCCTTCAAAGTATGAGCTTTATTCCTCATTTTACAAGTGGAGCATTCTGTCTGCTTTTCTACTGGCTAAGTTCCAAAGTGAGAAGACTTTTAATTACCTGCTAGAGTGACAAGGGCCATTAGGCAGCTTAGGTTGCAGCTTCTCATTGAGAAACTGGTGCTTCCAGCCTACAGAGGATTATGTGTGCCATCTACTGCACAGGAGTCAAAAATCTGAAATGTCAACTAAAGAAGAGAAGGAAGCGTTGTGATGACATTATGCTAATTGATTCCTGTAGTTGTAGTGAAGTGAGTCATGGCACAATATTATAGAATTAGTGATTCAGATGTATTGGAATCATAGAATCATTCAGGTTGGAAAAGACCTTTAAGGTCATTGAGTCCAACCATTAACCCATACTGCCAAGTCCCCCACTAAACCACGTCCCTAAGTGACACATCTACAAGTCTTTTCTAAATATTAGATGAGTACCATTTCCAGTAAAGCTCATTTTGTTTATCTAACCTTTGATTAATGTTTTTTGAAGTGTTGCCATTTCCTGCCATGTATTGATTACTTTAATTGAAAAGTGCTCTAGTATCTCAGCAAGAGCACAAAAATCAGACATTCATCTGAGCATGTTTCTTGTACAAACAGAAATCTTATTCATCATGATACTCATATTGACAATTATTTCTGTTAATATTCTAGAACATATGCTTTCTGTCTTACCATTTCCTACTATACGAAAATACACTATGTGCATTTGAATTGATTTTTACTTGGTATTCATCAATATTCAAGAAAGCATAGAAATTTGGGAGAAAACATTTCTTACCTTGATTTTTTGATACCTTCTCTGTATCACAGTGATCCATGTTTAAACAGGCACTACTAGTAAACAAAAAATCTGAAAGTGTGGTCTTCTAAAGGATAAAGAATATTTACTGTCTTGCCCGCACGATATTGTGTAGTAAGAGCTGGGTGTATTGTTGTATCTCATGAAATCTTCTTGTACCTATTTTACAGACTGGAGAGAACTTCTGGTTAATCAGCAACTCCATTGACTCTGTGCAATATTCCAGTACACACTGTTATGACTTAGTCAGATGGAAGTATTTATTATGAATTAAATGAAATTGGGCAGGCTTAGATAATAATGAGTCATTTAAATCACATTGATTTATATGTATCATTCTAAGTATTACTCACGGCTATGAAGGAGGGTGAATGGGATGCAAATAGAATAATCAATCAAATGTTCTTGAGTAAACAGGGAATTATAGAAAGTATAGCATTAAACAGAGGTTATCACAACAGTATTTATCAAATATATATGCTAAGATGGGATGTAGCTGGGAACTCCACAAACAACAAGTCAGCCTTTCTAAGAAACCTTATACATCTTTCAGGTTTATCATAAACTTTAACATAATCATGCCAGAAAATACTTAGGTACGTCATGGCTACTTATTAGCCAGTTAAAATTTATAGAATTCTTCTTAAGTGGAATAGTACTTGAGTTGTATTTTGACAACAGGTAAAGCAGTGGATGTTCTTTAAAAAATTGAGAATGATACGTAACCACAGAACAGAACTGCACCATGCAGAGATAACTTCAATGAGAATGCAAACTACAGAACAGGGTTAGCTCACGACTGCCAGAAACCACTGTCCTTAATTAATAATTCCTAGCTACTTTTACTGTGGTGCTCCCCTTCTGGAGCCTGCACCAAAAGGCAGGAGCTTCCACTGCCAGAGATTCTGCAAGGTGAGCATTGCTCCTTTCTCTTTTGCCCCAGTGCAGTCACCTTTATCCACTGGTCCTGCTTCCCATGGCCTCTTTTTTTTTTTTTGGTGTATGTTCTTTTCCTTTAAGCTGATTCTTCGCATTCCCACTTTCTTTCAACCCTGGGATACTTCTCTCTTGGCTGTATCTCCACTAAAAGTAAAAGAACTTTCCATTAGGAGAAAGGGACTTTTCATAGTGGTACAAGGTGGAGGTTAGGGAAAAGAAAACTGATCTATTTTCTCTGACCTAGCTATTTGAGAATCAGTGCTGCTGGTCACCACAGCATGATCTTAGTCTTTGACTGGAGCTTGTACCTATTAATAGGACACAATACAAAGTTTGTCACTGCTGAAGGTGTATGATGCAGTCATTTTCTGATAAGAGGAAAAAATAAAGCAAATGATGCTTTTCTTTAATTTTTTTTTTTTTTGGTTGGTTGGTTGTTTTTTTTTTGTTTGTTTGTTTGGTTTGGTTTGTTGGTTTGTTGAGGATTTTTTTCTTAGTTTTGTTCCACTGTTCCTTGGACCACTATAAGCTATTCTGATATTCTATTTCTGGTGTAGCTGAAGGTGTCTATTTATATTTGAAGGGCAGAACACTGTAGCTATATCTTGACATACCACAGACCAGTTGCAGATTCATTTCAACAGGACCTGGTAGCATATTCAGAAGGAACATCCTTGTCACTTTTGGAAAAAACTAACCAGTCAGCCTGGTTGCACAAAATAGCCATACATAAGAATTATTAGGAGTATTGCACACTGAGTGATTGTTATTTCTTAAAATCTGGGCATAAATTCTTATCTCCTATTGAGAGATTGAAAAACTATTTGAATTTAACATCCCAGATAACATCTGGGAATGCTCATGTCACATCTCACCTGCTTTGGGTTGGATTGTGCTCCATGGCCAGATCACAAGTTGTAGCCATTTTCACCTCAAAAAAATGTGTAAACAGACTCAAAAAACTTTCTACCTAGCAGAGAAAGGGAGCAGTTATTGCTCGTGTGAGGAACCTGACAACCCTTGCCTGTACTGTCTGCATGCCATTAATCCTGCATTCCAAGATTTAAATTGTAGAATAAATTCAGATTTTGCGAAATAACACTTCTCTTTGGTTTAATTTAACAATCCTCATTATTGACTTAGTGGTGTGTTAAAAATTCTTAAATGGGAACAAGCTTGTCTGGTTCAGGTATATTCAGTCCGTCACAAGGGATCTTTCTTTCCTGGACATGCCTTCACATGTATTTTCTAGATGGAAAACAGAGTGTTAGAATCCCAGTGATCACTACACAATTCAGCTAGTAGCAGGTAAAGGACAAAAGCAGGAGGAAGATCCACAGGAAAGCTTTGTCTAATTTGTGTTGAGTCAGAATCAGTATGTGTGGGGGGAGATATCTTCTGTTTGGGTTTGTGCTTGGGGGTTTTTGTTGTTGTTTTTAACCTCGGGCAGCTGTTTGCCTTTGAAAGCACATTTGCAGGTCAATTTTGTCGACCTAGCTTCACTACCACTAATCTTCACAGTTAGTGAGTCCCATCTGGATCTCAGTAGGAGATCTAAATGTTTTTTTGTATATAGTTTCCTTGAATCACATATAGTCTTACTTCTGGGGTGACTCAGCATTTGTATCACTGCCCTTTCCTGCCTCCCATGTCCTTTATGAAAAGTTTTAAATTCAGCTTTGCTTTTTTCTATTATCCCAATTTTGCTGCTCACATAAATAGTGAGAAATTCTGCAAAAAGTTGGCAAAGGGCATCTAAATCAAGGCAGGAATGAGATTTCAGTGGGTAGATAGATTTCTGTGATGGAAGAGAAATAAGAATGAGGGAATTTTTTTGTCCATTCCCATGTGTTTTGAAATAAAAGCCATGCAGCCTTTGTAAGTGTACAAGAGACTGTAAAGGACACACAGTATTTTTGAACAAAAAAAAAAAATCAATGTATTTCCCTGCACAGGAGCTGTTAATGGCAATTGTTAGCACCTACATGGAATTCTATTTTTCTTCTTTCCAGGCATACTGAGCCACATTTCGACAGGAAATAAATAGCTTATTACTTTCTGTGTTAGGAAATAGCTGCTATAGAGATTGTTGACTGGGTAGATGAGACTTCCCTCTATATAAAAAGAAATTACTTGTGTGTCATTATTCATTTCATTCTATCTGTATTAAATTATTTTGCATGTGTTTAATTAAGAGAGAGGTTTCTTTTTTCCATCTGTTTTTATATGATGAACAGCCTTTCTGTTGCAATGGAAATAACTTTGTGGTCTTCTAAAGGAATCTTACTTAGCAAAATCTGGCTAGTACAAAATCTACCTCTTGCTCCCAAGATGATTGTATATTAGTTAGGTGTGGAAAGTAGAACATAAACTTTTTAGTAAAATGAGCAAATAGAGGAAACAAATGATCCTACATTGATATTTTCTAACATTTTTTCCATACATGTCATAGCAAAAGCAGCAAAAGAAGGGAAAAAAAGAATATTTAAAAATATTTTTGCAGAGCCAATAAATAGCATTGTTGTTTGTTTAGGCAATTATGTAAATCCGATAAACAATCTGCCCTGAAAAGGAATGTCATCTTTGCTATAGACAAAGTCTACCCACTGCGTTATAAAACATAATGCTTGATATTTTTCTGCCTGTAGTTTGCATGGAATTTCTAATTTTTAGGATTCTTTCTATATGATGTCGTTGTCATGTTCGGGATTGGTGTAACTAGAACATTCGAGACCTCATTTGAAATTGGCTTTTTGACACTCCTGCTCATCATGACACCAAACGCTGAAGCGCTCAATATGGACATAATAGAGCAATATATTTCAGGTTAGAAATACTGCATTTTGTTAGCCCAGGGTCTTTTGCCGCCATTAGTAACTTTAAATGTTTTGCTGATCCACCTGGCCCACACTCACTCATGCATGTAAAAGCCATTAAAGATTTTCTTGCCCCATATTGTTTTCTGCCCTTGGCAAACACCTGTTTCTCCATATGGCAAAATAGGCCCTATCAGGATTAGCATTTCCTAGCAATCTTTATTCGACTCATTTAATGCCCCCTTCCCAAACCAAGAAAAAAAAAAAACCAGCCCAAAAAAACCCCAAAAAATCCCACAAACTTAGTCAAATTACTTCATTTGAGGTTAAAATAATTTGGAGGCTTTTTTATCTGATTTTTTTTCCTAGAATTTCTTCTAATATTTAGAGCCGTTCTTTGCAGCAATTGATAAATCCATTTGCCTTTATGAGAAGAGAGATTTAAGAAGTCTAACCTGAAAGACCTGCTTTTTTGCAGTGCCCAAGAGTAGCTCTTGCAATATTCTCTTAGCTACCTATATGCCTCGTGAATTTTTAATTTCACTCCAAAGGTTACACTGGTTCCTAACTTTTAACTTCTTTTAATGTTGAAGAGCATTTACATGACAAATCAACATTTAAATTAGGTTAGAAAAGACCTTGCTTGACTGTCACTGATTGTTCTTAGCTTTGCAGATCTTGGCTTATCTATAGCATGGCACTACTTTGCACCACAGCCCTCTCCTGTAACGTGCTGGGACCTACAACTAATCACTTACTGCCACATGTGCGGTGTATCGATTGCTTTCTGGCATTTCTGGATTTACACAGCAAGGTCCATGTGCAGGCTGCAGTATGGCTCGGTCTGCAAAATCCTTGGGAAAGACAACAGCTTAGTGAGGGCTACTGCTGCCTGAGCACTTCAAGCAGTCTGCTGTAGCCAGACAGAAATGAGCAGTTCAGACAGGTGCTCGGGTCATGGCAATTTCTCCTTGAGGCTTACATGAACCTCCCTCTGCATCTAGAAGTTGTGTTTGGAGCATCTGGGAAATGGAGGAAAGCTCGAACTAAGTGGGTACTTTGTGCAAACATCTTTGGGTTAAATTAACTCTCTCAGGTAATGATAAAACATTAACTGTATAGGTTATTTCCACCACAGAGTATAAAGAAGAGGTAATAGCCCGTGTGCAGATGTAAATAGCACTTGAGAGAGTGATAAAGGTTAGAAGGTAAGTTTTCAACTGAAGACAAAAAAGCCAGTCAGAGCCCATGAGAACTTTTTTTAACCTTCTTTTAGCAAAAAGGGTCCTAAGATTACTCTTGCTCGGTATCTAAAGCTTCCTTGTGCTTAATCTTGATGACAGTCTCCTGCTCCCTCCAGTACAGGAAGTCTACTGGGGTTTAATCTGACAGAGTGCTCAGGGGAGGAAGGGGAAGAAAAGTCGAGAGCTCTTCACCAGAGGCTTTTGCCTTGTAAACAATTCCCAGGAGACCAGGTAAACTGGGACAGGCTCAGGCAATCTTAGGGGTGATGCAGAGCAAAAAAAGAAGTATGTGAGGGCATCAGACTCTGTTCCATTGTGACTATTAGACTTTATTGAGAAGGGACAGAAAAAAAGCTAGCAAGTTATAAATAACTTGTGTGAGACTGCTTTTAGGTGGTACTCTATTGATTGCACACAAAAAAGAAGATTCTAGTTGTAAAGTAGCAGGCTTTAATAAGGGTCTATCTTAAATCACAGTCTACTATGAAATTGCTTCATATACATTGCTAAGAAACTTTCTATGAATAGTTCCTGAGTCCATAGCTATGGGATAAGGTACTACCCATAAATTATCTAGAGCCAAACGTGTAAAGAGGTAATGCTGGAATTATATCACTGAACTTCTGCAGGCATTATTAACACTAACCAGAGTAATAGGAACACTGTCTGTGTCCCTGATTAACAACGTAGCTTAACAGAGTCCTAGGCATTTCTGGCAAAGCTCACTTGTCACATGAATTCGGAATGATAGTGATCCTATTGCCGATACTAGACCACTGCCAGTGCTTAGCAGTGCCCTGACTGTATCATTTATGAGCCTGACAGTGGTTAGAACATTTATTTACAGTTATGGTGATGTTCCACATGGCTGCCATCTTCAGAAGACTGACTGCAAGAGCTGTTCAGTGAAGGCATGGCGTATCTCATACCCAGTTGTGAGAAAGCAGAGGTACAAAAAGGAAGGTTAAAGAATGAATTGTCTTTATCTGTGGAACTGCCATACACTACCAGTCTTCCCTTTATCCTTTCAACCTTGAAGAAGAAATTAAAAGGAAAATGAGCCAGTTTTTCACTGATAAAGCTCCTGACCCCACAGTGCTCAAGGATCAGAGGGTCTGGTGCCTGAGGGGCCAGCCTGGTCCTGGTGGCACTTATCACCCTGACTGCCTGGGTGTGAGTGGCTCTCACTTATCTGGGGCTGTGTGATACCATCTGCCCTAAAGGCAGGAGCAGTCAAGGAGTGACAAACAGGAGCTCTGGGTGTCCCTAGGGTGGAGGTCAGCCAGTGAGTGTTGGCCATGCTGCCCTGGCTGCGTGGGGAGGGCAGTGGCATGTACTGACGAAAGGTATGAAAAACAAATGCAAGTATACCCCAGTATTAAAAGGGAAGAAACTTTTACCAAGAACACCAGATTCTGCTTGACAAAGACATTAGAATGCTGATGGTTGTTGCAAAAAGACAGTGACAGTCAATAAAGGCTCACAAGTAAGAAGTTGCGCAGAAATGCAGGCATAAGATTATGTATATATGAGTGTGAATAAAAACTTCCTCTCTGCTATTAATTTCCTTAAGTTGGTGAAAACCAGGCATTGTAATTTTGGTGAACTCCATATTTGGTCTCTGCTCATCAGCACACACCTAACTCATGTGTTTTGTTTAATTGATTAATTATGACTAGTTCCCATATAAACAGTACTTTCCAACAAAGCACTTTGCAAAAGAGGTTGGTGTCATTAACTGCACTCTGCAGTCAGTGAAACTGAATCACAGAAGCTGATGGCTGTGACTCCAGTCTGCTGGGGTCACAACTAATCCATAGTGTTTAATCTTTTCAATACACGTTGTGATTGAAAAATAAAAATTTTAAAATCTTGCTGCAAAAAGAAAAAGCTTTTTTTTTTTTTTAAAATCAAAATAATTGACAAGTTTGTTAGGAATTATGTCCTGTTTGCTACCTAAACTGTTAGTAAATCAACTCTGAAACTAGAAAGGCATAATAAAATCAAGAAGCAGTAAGTATGAGTTGTGTACAGTCTTAAAACTTGTATTTGGCAAACAACAAATCTTTGGGTTAAAAGTCACAGTTTGATAGTTTGCTGTCAACCATCCTATGACTGCCAGCTAGGTACATAAACCAAAGTATTCAAAGTTGACTCAGCCTACAAAAACAAAATACAAGTAATTTTTAATTAGAATTACATACACAAGAGCAGCTTTCTTCCTAATGTTATAGAATATATAACTGCATAGCTTTGCTTGCTGCTAAAGCCAACCTTGCCTATCACATTTTCTTTTAAAGAGAATTTCATTGTAGTATTGAAACCTTCATGACTCTAGACTTAATGAGGGATATTTTTTCCTTATTTCTTATTCCAAACTTATTTGGGAAAAATGGGAGAGAGGGAATGACTGTGGATCTTACTGAAAAACTGTAATCTTTAGATTTTTTTGTGGTAATTCCTTTACAGGAAAGAAAAAAAAAATCTATTTTATTTTCCCACCTCCTCAGCAGCTTCCCCAAGAATATTTTTGGTTTTGTTTTGTTGCAGTGAAATTGTTGGGTATTTGTCAGCTGGAGACATTTTATTCCACTCCTCAGTGGCAGAGACAGCTGATGAACTATAGTTATCTAGATAGAAGAAGGGGGAAACAAAACCATGGAAAAGTGACTGATTCGTTTAGTTGTTTTTGGAGGTAAATAAAGAGGAAAGGAGTTCGGTGTTCAGGACTTTAGCTTGAATCTTTACATTCTCCACTTTTGGAAGACTCACTGTTTCTCCTTGAGTGTAGCATTTAATCACTTCTCCTTTGGTTCTGTTTGTAAAGTATAGATACTAACATTTGCCTACATCAGATACACTAGAGAAATAAACAGCCATTTATATACTACTATTTAACCATGTTTATACCATTATTTAATTACATTTACTATTAAGCCTTATGGAAGCATCAAAAGACATATAGGCATGTAGATATGTGTGGAAAAAACACCCCACATGGAGTATCTTCGTTCTTGCCAAAAGTAGTATTTACATATATGTAGAATTAATGGGAAGAATGTTGATTTAAAAATTTCTGTGCTTTCCATTCCCTTTCCATTCATCCTTTTTTTGCTTCCCTTCCTTCCATCCACACAAAGCTGATATACAAAGACAATCACATCAGCGTTTAGACTATAAGCTAAGTGTATGCAAAGAAATTAATTGAACAAAATGCCTAGTCATTGAATTTATCAGTTTATCATAGAATCATGGAATAAGAGAGTGATAAGCAGTTGAAATGGATCTTAAAGGTCATCTAGTCCCATTCCCCTGCCATGTGCAGAGTCACTTCCCACTAGACCAGGTTGCTCAACACCTTATCCAACCTGGCTTTGAACACTACCAGGGCTGGGGCAATGCATAAGTATGTATTTTTCCACACATAGTTTCAGTTAATAAAAAGAAAATAATTTTGTGTTCAAATGTAGTTAAAATCGTATGCTAAAATTTTATAGTTCTATCTATTTTCGTCTCTGACATGTCCTTGTAAATTGATGGGAGGTGTCTTTAAACTCAGTGCAAAACTCTTTTTATGTGTAACTAAGTACTGACTACAAAATTGTTTTTCTCTTTTCTTTTTTTTTCTTTTCTCTTTCCATAACTTGCACTTTTGTTTTGCTCTCTTTTTTTTGTTTGTTTGGTTTGGTTTGTCTTGTTTTTGTTTTTCTTTAAATTAAGCTAATAATGTGTAAGTTGTGGGGTTTTTATTCTTTCAGACTAGGGTGAGAGCAAAAGGGCAGTGTATAAACTGGCATCGATGTTTCACAGCATGACCAATAAGTACTATGGCAGAGGCTCTTAGGAAACAGTATCCTGCACAGAGATGCCTTTCTGAAACACCAAGGTAATCTGTACCTTTTCAGAGTAACCTGCAGGGAGTAGCATCACAAAACCAGTGAAGTGCATCACAGGACAGTTATTTGTGCTGTAGAGCAACAGATTAATCCCAGATAACAGGCTCTAGATGTACATGTCATATTACTAAGACACCTGTAGAGAACAATCAGACAAGGTCAAAGAGATTTCAATACAGTGGAAATAGTGAAAAAGTTAACAAGAGAAAGATATTAACTCCTGGCATCTGTTTGTTCCCTTGTACTACAGCACCATTTCTGTCTCTGCTTATCTGGTGTTGGAAAAAAAAGCTTGAAACACCACTATGTTAATTCTAGTCTAAACTAAAGTCATGCAGACATGGTGTCAAGAGCAAATCAGTTGCATCCTTGCACTTTACTTGATATATTTTAAAACATCTATGAAATACAAGGTAAATGGAATCTTTCTTGCCAATTTCTCTGTCGCCATTGCTTTAATGGCACAGATGTGTGTGGAGAAGTAGTCCATGCCCAAAATGATGTAAACAAAATTTAAACACTAATAAGCTCCCATATTTTAATTTAACTTCCAGTCATTAGACTAAAATCTGAACTAGTTATTAGGTTTACCCTTGTGACTGAGAGCCCAAGCAGATACTTTAGTTTAAGCAATATCATGAGATGAGTAATAAAAGGAAGTCGGAAAAGGGGTGTAAAAGAAGTTCAAATAGTAAAAGCTGCTTCTGACAGCAAGTCAAATTTTGATTAATCAGGACTTTGGCACAGGCAGAGTCAGGAGTGAGCAAGCACATGGCAGGTTTGTTTTGCCTGACAGGAAATCACAGCAGGATATACTCAAGTGCTTATTTTCCCTAAGGCAAGGGATCGCCTTGTCAAGTCTTGATTCATGCATGGTCTTCATCTGAAACGTAATGATATTTATTTTAAAGTTTTGTTATAATTTTAAAATATATTTGCTGAGCTGATAGAGTTTCCTAAGTAGTGTAAACACTTTCATCCTATTTTTCATTCTTTCTTTTTGATGGAGAACTGGTAAACCTACACCCAAACCATTTATACATTTCTGAAATGTATTTTGATTTCTTAAAGGTGTGTGTTTATGTGGTTTTTTTTTCCTAAACACCTTAATTTATTTTCATTGAATTAATAAATACAAGAAATCTTGAAAAGTACATCAACAGAATTTTCATATCTGAATAGATAAGGAAAAACTAGATAAATACTTTTTTTTAGACCATATCTCTGTATTGAAAATCTCTAACCATAAATATCAGAGGAAAGCTAACATTGTGGAGGTTTTTCTATTTTTCCCTTTACCTTCAGTGTTCATCCTTTTTATTTGTGTTTTGCTAGCCTAATTTCTTTAAATTACTTTCATCATTCAAGTCCACCCCCCCGAACCTTGCACTGAAAACTTCAATCCACCTTGAAGGAAGTTGCAATTTCCTACTAGGTAATCTGATCTCAACACTTACTAAAAAATCCCCTAGAGCTGCTGGACTAATTGTATAAGACTTTCTATAGACAGTCTATGAGAACTTCCCAGAAACACTGTTCTGTGACTTGATTAATTTCCCTCCTGCCTGATGAAGTATTTAAACGTGATTGTAAATCTGAAGAAAGAAAAGAAATATGACAATGCAAAAATGGCTTGCAGCCATCTATGATCTCATGACATTAATGAATTTAAGTATGATCAGGGACTTCTAAGGAAAGCCTCATTGAATAATCCCTGTTCTATTTTGGAAAAGTAATCTATTTATCTGCTTTAATGACATGACTTTCAAGAAAGTTTGGCCTAAAATGGAGTGTGACAGAAGCAGCTAAATGCCTTTCTCCATCCCATTCCATGTATTAGTTTATGTGCTCCGGCTGTCATATCTACTAGTTAAGAATGGCTTCAAAACTTATTCCAAAAAGAAGAAAAAATTGAAATTGCAAAGTAAATTTTCCTGTACTCAACTTTTTAATGTGCTTGTTCAACTCTCAGCCACTGTTTCTTCAATCTTACATCATGTTTTAATTCCTCTTGTGAGCTCAAAAGTCTTCTACATAAAATAGGAGAGTGTTTTAAGCACACCTGATATCATCTGGTTTGGTTTTGTTATCTGCTAGTCTGCTTCTTGATTAAGGACATGATGCTGTAAATGCTTTTTCATGATCATTGATAGGAACCAGTCTTTTGCAAAGTGATTATGACTTGCCCCTGACAATATGCAAGGCCAGGATGGGGCTCTGAGCAACCTGGTGTAGTGGAAGGTGTGCCTGCCCATGTCAGGAGGGTTGGAACTAAATGATCCTTAAGGTACCCTCCAACCCAAACTGTTCTGTGATTCTGTGATTACCTTGTTGCTATAGCACAAGTTATGTTTTACAAGAGGCTGGGCCAATAAATAAAAAACAAGCATGGGAGGAAGACACAGGAAAGAGTTTTCTCATCAAAAACTCATCGTGATTTTTTTATCAATTAGTAAAGTCAAAAAGAGAAAACAGTTACCCCTTGGAAAGGTCCAAATCAAGGAGTAGGAAACTTGATGCATTGACAAGCCTGGAAGCAGGACTCAAAACTCATTTATTGGTATTCATTAGCAACGTTAAGGTAGTCTTTAGCAGAAAATTGCATGAGCAGAATTAGCAAATGCAAAATGCTATGTTGCATCCGTACATGACCTGATTTTTCATAATTTCTCAACAAGCAGCTACCATTAGTCAGTGTCAGAGCCAGTTTACTCTAGGCTGACCCATTTATGTATTTTGTATATATATACATAAAAAACTGTTAACTCTCACTTTTTCTTAAAGAAAATTTCTAAATAACAGCAACAAATAGACCCTGGTTTGTGTTCTGCATTAGGCAATATAGGGGTCAAGGGCACTAATGGGACATCAGTACATGTACAAAATAATTTACATGTTGCAAAGGATCAGGATTTTGCTACAAAAATGTTTTTTTGAAGGGAAATCTGTGATAGAATACTCCATTCAAAAGAATGACTATAGAAAATTTTATTTTGACGTTCACAGACAGTGCACTTGTCAAGACAGTAAAGGGAGAGGCTAAGGCATATAATTAGGCAGGTTATTGGTGTGGCACAGAGTCATGAAGCAGAAGCTCTTTTAGAGGGCAGCTGTGCAGTCATTTATAAGAAGATTTCCTTTCTGAAGTCAATAGGAGGTCTGAGTCCATCAGGGATTCAGAACAAACTCATATAGGAAAGAGAAGAGACAGGAAGTCAAGTGTCTGTTGTTTGCTCACCACGAAAGACCTAGGGGCAGGGAAGATCAATACAACTGAAGAACTAGAGTTAAGAGGAAGATTTATGAATTTTTTCTCAGACTCTTCATCTTTGGAAGAAGAGAAGGAAAGAAAGTGTCCAATTTTCTTGTGTGAAGGTTTTTATTTCTTTCTTCTAGCAAATATCAAACATATACGTAGCATTTTATTGATGCTAAAGTTAAGATTGGAGGAATTTTCAGAAGTATAGTTTTTACTAAGCTCTTTAATCTCTCATCTTTTTTTTTTCCTTTTTTTTTTTTTAACTCCCAAACTCGCTCAAGGTCAAAAACATAATCACATCTTCTTTTACCCAGCCGAACTTAAACCTAGGGATCCTTCCAAGGATCATTAAACATAAAAATCCCCCAACCACCATTTTAAATATATATATAACTATACAGACTTACTCAGTAAATTAAAAATAAACCTTGGTGAACTTCTCTAATCACATCTTCAATATGCAAAGTGTAATGTGCCTGTGTCTTGTATGCATATATATATTTATCTGTCTTGTGTGTGTGTGTACACTTATGTGTACTTTAAGAGATAAACATTTCTGATATCCTTTGGTTATTTGAGCTCCTCTAGAGGTGTAAGGTTTTTGTAAATTTAGCATATTTTAAAAACATGTCAAAAACTTTAATTGAAAAGAAAAGAAGTCAGTTTTCAGTGAGTTTTTGACTTTCAAGCTAAAATTATTTTACTCTGCTTTGGCATCTTAGTAATCAGTGGAAATAGGAAGATAGATACTCTAAATGTCTGGTTTTGTTTATAGGAGGAGCTTAGATGAACAGCTGAGACAAAACATTTAAGTTTTATAGGTGATATTAGTACTTTTGCAATTGCATTCATCTTGAAAATGGAACTACACATTTTTAAAATATGACTTATTTATTTATAACATTAGTAGTGATATAGGCAATGAAGCATGTTCTATTATGAGTTACAAAATAATAGGTTTGCTTCATACATTGTTTTTGTTTATGCATTATCTCTGCAATTGTAAACTCACATTTTATATTATGAACCAGTTCTAACTTGAGAACGCTTGCCACTTGTCATTTAAGGAAAAGAAAAGAGAATGAAAAAGAAATCTTAGACAAAAGGAAAAATGTCAAGGAAAGGAGTGACAAAAAAGTCCTTTAAAAATCTCTTCATTTATTAAATATTGGAACCTGACAATGAGTTAAAGAAACGATTATTTAACCATAATGATTTTATTACTCCTCTATACTTCAGTACTAAAAGAAAGAACAGTAGAAATTAACATTAAACATACCTTTGTTAATTTCTAAACATAAGTGGGAATGAAGTAAAAGAATTACTATAGGAAAAAGTTTAGTTACTTTTCTAGGAGCAAGTAACTCCCTCCACCCCATTAATAGAGGGACTCCTTACAGATATTTTTATGCAGCTCAATGAAACTCCTCTCATAAGCCTGTTTTAAAGGGCATGAACTACATTGTTTTTAAGGAAAATAATTAATTTTATTAATTAATTATTGAATTACACTGGTTTTAAGTAAAACAATATTTCCTATTGATCGAATGTGCATCCTATTCTACCTTTTTTTTTATTTCAAGTACTATTCTCGTCTTACTTGTGTGTTGTAAACTTGCATTCTTAAGTTTGTACTTCTATTTCCTTTATGAAAGCTCAGAATATAAGAAAATACTCTGATAGCTATATCCAAAACCAAACGTGAATCCAAGTTCTGCTCCCCTTGAAAGCCAAGGTTTTTCTCCATTTTCTTGTTGTGCTTAGATTTACACTTTTGTCCACACTCTAAAGGATTATCTGAAGCAGTGTCTCTTGGGAAGCACCTGTTGAAGCTGGTATGTCTCAGATGACCTGAAGGCATAATTCCTGTCTTTTGTATCTAGTTTTTTCAGTTAATGGTGCTGAGTTGATGTTGCCTTACAAATGTGTTTTATCCATGCTCCTGAAGCTGTTATGCCTCAGCTCACAAACGTGATGGAGCAGGAAGAGTAAGATTACAAATGAAGTATCTTGCAAACAGGATCTAGGATATATGGAAGCTGCATTTTGGTGTTGCCTCTGTCTGATTTTTTTTTATTTGTTTGTTGGTATAGAGTGGGATTACTGTGGGACTGTTGTGGGACCAGCTAGTGAAAGAGAAAAGGAATAAAAAGTATAAATGTTTGCGGAAGAGCCTGTGAAATGGCAAGAAAGCCAGATGCACCAGCAGTTTTGTCCAGCTGAAGTAGTAGAAGTAGCAGTAGAAGTCCAAAAATGTAGGAGTTGAATAGTAGCTTCCTAATCCCCTGTCTTGTGTGTGTGTTCACTTTCTTCATTAAAAATTGTTTGTGAGCAGGGAGAATTAGTTCTATGTGTACACTAAAGTCCAGATTAAGTTCACCATGACGTGGCAGATCTGATCTACTTGTTATTAGTGACTCCTTTAATTTGACCATGACCTATATTTCTGCAAAACAGCTCTTGCTAGAAGCTTATATATATATAAATGTATGTGACGATATAGATTCCTTCTGGATTTTCTTACAGAAAATATGGTAGCTGGTCATAAAGTATAAGAAAAGGAAAATAACTTTCCAATTTTGTGTTGTCTTGAACACAGCAAAGCTATTCTTGCATCTCCAAATTATCTGTTACATTCTGGATGCAAATGCATGCATGTAGCTCTTTTCAATTTCACTAGAGCCTGACTCATTTAAGAAATGAGTATTATCCTGTGTACCAAATTTAGACGCATTGGTGCAATGAACTGAATACTAAACAAGCATTGAATCCTGGCAATTTCTACATGCAAAGTTCCCGTAAAAATACTTTTCCTATGTCTGAATAATATAGGTAAATTTTTAAAAGAAGAAAATTATCTCCTGTCTAAGTCTTATTCTAATAAAGGGATTTGTAGAATATCTCAAATAATACAGTAAATCAGATGTTAATCTTGGTATTTATACCCAGAAAACCATTCCTGTGTTATTTAACCTGGATAGTTCGACTGCTTCCATTTCCCTGTTTTCCTACACTGTCACTAATTCACTCTCTTATAGTCGAGACTTCTGGCCCACATCTGTTATCCTATTCATATTCCCCTGTATAATGCACTACTTTCAGGGGCATCTATATGCCAGTGTTGCTCACATTCAGCCTGAACAACACTTTGGCTCACCTTGAGCTGCAGAACAGTTCCTGTGTGGTTGCTCATCGTTCTAGAAAAACACAGCTGATTACCATTCAGTTGTTGATAGCAAAAGTCTGACTTTACTGAAGATTTGTACATTTTCTGTGTAGCTTTTGTGGCTTTGGCTCATTGTTTTTAGGGGGGATATTTTCCTCAGAGGTTTTGCTCAAAGACTACTGGAGTTTTGGGATATTTTTATGAGCTCACAAAAAGCCAGTGTTGTTATTCTGAGTTAGGACTTGGATTTCCCTACAACCTGAAATGTTTGATACGGCTCTAAATGATCCACAGTTAGGAATTATAGCAGCCTAGTCAGGTAATTCTTCCTGGTGGTGCAAATTATGACTATTTCTAATGTAAAGACAGGAAATGATAGCTTTATAAGTTTAGTGGAATTATTTAACAACCAAATTTTATTAATTAGTTAGTCTCTTTTTTTCACATTGTTTCATCTACTTCTATGAGTCACCGGTGTGTAAATTTCCATGCTTACCCATGCCCACATTCACAGTTTTTTGTCTCCAGTGCATTGTATAAACCTGCACTCTGATCAATAGTTTTTAATTTGTATTCGGATGGTTTTGGTGTTTCTTATATATGTACTTTGGATTAATTCTATTTTTGAGTGGTCACATCTGTACTTTTGAAGTAATAAATGCTGAAGCATGAAAACATAGGACAGTTGAACTTACAACACATGCCATTAAGAGAATGTGGTTTTGTGAGGGATTCTTTGGAAATTAATGTGGTTTAAACATGGAGAAAGTTCTGCATTTCCCTTTGTAACTTTGCTACAGTTCTCAGTTCTGAACACAGAAAAGTTTCTAGTGATATTTTTGCAGAAATAAGAATTGTCTTCATCAACATTTTGGAGAATATCATTGTCTGCAAGACAGTGAAGTTTCTTTGTGAAAAGCAGATCCCTATTTATATATTCAGCAATGGCTAGTCCCAAGATATCTGATATCAGAACTGACTGACCAACTCAAAGCAAGGGGAAAACAGAGGATTTGAAAAAAAAGGGAAGGAAATTAATTCCATTAATTGCTCTTTTCTAAAAAGCCTGAGATGCTACCACGAAAATATAGCCACTGAGGACTCCAGATGAGTCCAGATATAGTCCTCCAAATCTGTCTTTTGATGTAAAATTACAAAAAAGGTCCTAGCATTAAGGCTTGTTCACCTGTCAGTACTATATAAATATGGCTCACGTTATATGAATTATATGATTTTCAAAATAATTTTGATACTTAATTCCAATCTATTGCAGTGTAAAACATAAGCAATAGGTGCAACACTGCATTTTTAGCACACATATGTCTATATTTATTTAGTTTTTTAAACACAGTTGAGGTTTTGATGCTTGTCTTCCACTTAGATTCTATGGAAGATGGAACAATTGCAAGGTGTAAGAGGACTAAAAATTATAGACAAGTGCAATCCTCTACATCTTTGATACCCAATTTAATATCAAATTGATTGAATAACAGGCCAATTGGTGCACATTTCAAATGCCTAGTCTCTTCTGTTCCTAGATTTAGGATTAAGTAGATGACTTGTTGCATTCTTTTGTCCAAACCTGTTGTAGAATTACAATGAAATAAATAAGCAGTATTAACAAGAGATAATCCTACAATTTGAGCTCTGCAATACCAAGTTTTTTGTCTAGCAGCTTAGTAATCATACATTTTTCATCCTATTTTATAGCTACAGCAATTGAATCACAGCTAGAGAGAATCAATCCATGGGTTTAGGAAGAAAACCTGTTAGGGAAACAAAACACAGTAGGAAATGGAAGAATAGTATTTGCATAATGAAACAATACAATTTGATAGGTTTTAATCATTATAGTGGTTGCATTCTGCAGTGTAAATAGAAAAGAAAATCTTTGTGATTGTCTTTAAACAGACAGTAAAAACTGATGCCTTTAATTCTCTCTGCAAAGACCAGAATATCAGAGGTCATGGCTGTTTCTGAAATATCTTGACTAGCATGATGAACTTTAACTTTGGACCCTGCTGTGGGAGAACAAGAAGAGTGATCTAATATCTAGTATGTAGGTTTTTTTTCCAAGTTGAATTTTTCATTGTTTATTCATTTCCTTGTTCCTTGTATTTCTAAAATAACAATGACAGCGCACCTGAAAATCTTCCTGTAGATTTTTACCACAGATTGCCAAATTCCAAAAAACATGACAATACAATTTCAATACACAGCAATATAGATTCCATTACAAAATAATATGGATACCAAGGCTCTTTGCAAATTTCTAGCCCTCTTCCCACTGCCTCAATAAAAAAAGCATTTCAGAATTCGGAAATGATTTCTTGTTTGATCTATTGTTGTATTTATGAAAACAGAAAATTGCATTCCTATCAATCATACTTGTTTGAAAATCATGAAGCATCCCTAAAACAGAACGTTACCTCACATTCTTCTCCAGTTCAAAATAGAAAAAAATAAAACCAAACCCTGCATTAATCAATGTCCTAAAAGTCACTGAAGTAATCCTGGTGCTACAGCCAGCTTCACTGGTCTTGGTAGAATAGATGTATTTACACCAGTTTAAACTGCAGCTGAATCTGATTCTTCATTGCTCATAAAATTTTCACTTTTATGAAGATAAGACTATCCTGTGCATAAATATATGAAACAGTACTTAAATGCATTTTCAAATTGGGCTTAAATTAAAATATACATTGTTTTTATATCAAGATCTGATTGGTTTAAAACAGTACACAACACTAGGGAATGAAAGAATTGCTCTCTTCACTAAAGAAAAGCTTTTTTGGTAACTGCTGCAGTCTTTCTAGCAATACTTGATAACATTAATATTCCCTAATGAAAATTGATTTTCTTTATTTACAGTCATAATGGATATGGCCACGGAATTACTGTGTTGACTGCTACTTATTAATTAATTATTATATTTTCTTCTATAATTTATTTACCAGGAAAAAATCAAGTATGAAGCAGCATCTGTTTTTCAGTGAAGTTCTGCTTTGACTTAATTTTACAGCTGAGCAGGAAGGCAAACATAGAGCTTGAGTAACTTGCCCAAGGTCACCAAGACTGCAACTGCCTTCATTAGAGCCAAGTGCAAATTATTTTTCATTCTTGTGTTCGAGACACTCAAGCTGATATGGTTTTACTTTTCAACAGCTGTTCCTGAAGTTACCAAGAGAGGCCACAATCTTAGATTATTACATCAACCATTTTCTGTGTATGGGAGCAAGGCAGGCAGAAGTTCTTCCCTGCAAACCTTAGTGTAAAAGAAGAGCAGTTTGAATGTGAAGAGATAAGGAACAGCACATTTTCACTGGCTGCCTTTTCTTCTTTCCCTTCCCTTTCCCTTTCCCTTTTCCTTTTCCTTTTCCTTTTCCTTTTCCTTTTCCTTTTCCTTTCCTTTTCCTTTTCCCTTCCCTTTTCCTTTCCCTTCCTTTTCAGAAAGAGGCTTGGGATAACAGTCATACCTGTAACAGAGCTGAAGCGGTAAATTAAAATCCATCAAGTGGCTGCAGCCTTAAAATTGGTACCATCCATTCTGCTTCTCTGATGCATGCCCTTGCTATTAAGGCAAGGCATAGTTCCTGTACTACCACATCAGTTCCTGCAGCTGCATAGTTTTCAGCCAGTTATATTAAAATAGAGAAAAATAATTTATTTTGCCTTGATGTGTCAGGCTGCAGATCACAAAGGTTTAGCAACCTATCTGTGAGATGATCAAATGTCCTAGGTATCCACCTTAATCTGGAAGATTGCTTGTGTGGTTTAGGTGGATCCTGCAAGAAGACTCCTCCTGACTCATCTCTTGACTCAGACATTTGTTGGACTCCTCCTGGACAAAATAGCCTCCAAGTGCCATTTGTACTTGCCTGTGGAAGTCGGAGTACACAGATCACCCTGTGCTACTACCCTGTATCTGTACAGGGGCACTATGCTGGCTGCACTGGCTCCAATGGGATGGATTGGATTGACATCATTAGAGTGTGTCATTTAAACCCAGCAGCTAAGCTTTAAATGAGGATGCTGTTCTACATGAGTTCCAGATTCTATTCCAGACTAATTTTTTTTCTTTGATCCTCTCATCACTCCTTCTGAAGACTGCCAACATGCAAATAAAAGAACAGAGGATTCTTGGGATCAGAGAATAATCATTAAATAATCTGACTGTCTAGCCCTGTGACAAAGTAATATCATTACAAAGGGAAGATGCTGGCTTCTGCAAATGCTATGCAACCGAAAATGTGTGTGCAATCCTCAAATAATTTATGAGATTACGGTGTTGCATGACTGAGTAAATGGCTGGACCTCTTCTCAATGAGTTAAGTTTTAGATGTCTGCCTAAGCAGGGATTTCTATTGTGGCTCAATTTAAGGCACAGTATATTTATGTAATAAAGTATACCATGACATGGATATCTGTATTATCTCTTCCCACCTGTCTGCAGAATAGCAATTTCCTGTTTTCTCTTACTACTAAAGGAAAACATATTGCAGAACACACTTTCTGGCTGCAGAAAGAACAGTCTGTCCAACCTTTTCCTTTCATTGGAGGACTGGAAAGCTATGGCTGGTGTCACTTCTGTTGTCTGTTTTTCTAGTTGAATAGCACCAGGCAGTCACATATATAAGGATTTGGACTCAGGTACGAAGGCTCTTATTTGCAGGGTACTTTATTAGTGCCAACTAAAAAAATGAAAAATGTGGCAAAACAAACGGGTTCTTAAATAATTTCAAGACACCATAGTGACCCACTGAAAAAACCCACAATCAAAAATTGATCTTAGAAACATTTAGAGTTACAGGAATTTATTGGAGATATAAGGATAATATGCATACCTTGAAAAGATAACTGAAAAGATTTTTGTTTTAGAAAACTAAGTCTAATAAAGTATATGTTTACAGTCCACCCAGGTAATAGATTTTAGGAGTGTGTTTTAAACTGTAGTGAAAGAGACAAATAAAATTGGGCAGTACAGTAAACAGGCATTTTATGTGGGTTCATGAAGCTGAAAATTCTCTAGAAACCAACAGGGAATAATTTTAAAACCAATTTTCCTCTATAAGAGGAAGACGACCACAGAAGCAATGGCTACCATGCCAGTGCCTGGGACTACAACTGCATAAACAAAACAAAGCATTCTTCTTTTGGGGATAAAGACTCCAGATTTCACCTAAAGCTGCCACAGGGTAATAATTGAAGTGTTATTTGAAAAGTTCAGGTACTGCTGGGCCTAAGACTGCTGTCATGTGGAAGGACAACTAAAAGATATTTCTAAGTAAGAAAAAGCATCGTGTTTTTGCATGATCAGGGTTAAGTTCAGTTTTACTCAACATATTTCTTAAGTGGTTTGATTACAAAATATATGGCACAAATTTAAGTCTCATAATACTACACCAGGGGAGTCTCACAAAATGGCTGTGGTGAAACAATAATATAAAGACAGAAAATAGAAATTATGGCTGAAATGACAGGGCTTGGAACCATAACCTGAGCTGAAATTTGGCTGATAATTGTATTACATGGAGAGGTAAAGACATTTATCTTTCATTTTTAACTATCTTTAACTTTATAACTATCATATATTCTATAGAAGTTATTAAATATCCATTGTCTTGACTCTATCACCCTTATATATGCAGTTCAATTTCTTTGTTTATATTTGGTCTTTCTGAAAGCAATTGTGTATGAAAGAGCACCTAGGCTTTGTACAAGCTGGGACAGCTAAATGAGAAATAATGCAACAGACACCATGTTTGCCTAAATCTGTTGTAAGATTCAAGCCAGGCAAAACAAAAAAAGAAAATACTATTAGAGATTTGGGTGACTAACTTGTGAGGGAACATTTTGGAAGAGACTGCATGCAAGACTGCATGTGTATGTAATGGTTGAAAAAAAACCATGACATAATGACTTAACAAAGTGTTAATTCCAAGGAGTAAGAAACAGTATTTAATGTAAAACTTGAAGAAAGAAGTAGGCATGGTAAAGTGAAATCAGGTAGTGATCATTGTGAGAAAAATTGTCGCAGCAGTAGAATTTTGGGACTATCTCCAAAGGCATGGACTGTGGGTTTCAAATAAAATATCTTAAAAGCACTAAAAAACCCCATACTTTCTGGAGCCATAGCTACTTTTGCAGCAATTAATAATCTAAAATATTTTCCAGTTGTAACACATCATACAGGTGTACACAGGCATACAGATGCACTGGCACAAGTCAGAAGCAACGGCAAAAGCACACTGGTAAATCCTTTCTGACAACTGTAATAATCTATCATCTACATCTGCTGCTTAAATAAACCCATGGGGGTCAGACTGTTGTCTCTTGTTGGTGAAGGGTGAGGAAAAGATGTTGTGAAAAAGTAAATGGAGCTTTTTCAGACAGATTTTATATCTCTCCTCTTCCGCAATCTGGTCCTTCAGTTACTGGCTTCCATTCTTAGAATGTAGGAGAATGAATTTAAAGGCCTCACGAAAATAACTAAATTGACCTCCCAGGGTTAAGGATAGTTTTAAGGTCCATCGTCTTTCGAACTCCATGGAATTTATCCAGATGTTGAATTGTGGATTCCAGGCAACATTTTTTTTTTTCCAAATGTTGTGTTTAAAGTTATTCTCCTAAACATGTATTTAAGGATCAAGAGTAAGTTGCCCTTTTTTCTCACCAAAACTTAAGAGAAAAAAAATCAGATGTTTTGATCTGAAGGCAGATACTGTACTTCTGATATTCTTGCTGTTACTTATTTAGTAGCCTGATGTCAGGAATGTGCAGCCCTAAGTGCACCTACCACCTGTGGTACAATGTTGCTGTAGTCACAAGTGCTGAGCCAGTTTATTCCAGCTGGGGACTATGTTCCCCTACTACTGAAACTATTTAGCTCTGCACTAGTATAAAACTTGGGAATGGTTTTTTTTTCCTTCTTTTTTTCTTTTTTTTGAGGAGGGTAGCAAAATTGTCACTGAATGAATGCTGAAGAAAGCAAGACTCAGAGATAACGCAATTTATTTTCCTTTTGTCTAACCTGTTTGGTTACAGAGTTCAGTATGCAAGGGTCAGATCAGATCACCTAACCTGTTGGGTAGGTGTACACAAGAGACAGTGCAGTCCAATATCTGTACTGTTTTTAAGCTGCTGCTGCCGCCAAACAGATTGCCATTTAAATTCAGGCAGTCAGCTGCTGCTACTGACTACTGTCATTAATACCATGGCTTTGAGCACTATTTCACTGTTGCAAATGTTTCTTAAATTAGCTTTTCTCCCTTCAGCTGTGCTCCTTTAAAAACAGCACCAGTGGGTCTTATAGGGAGTTTTGAGAGCAACCGGCCTCCACGGCATTTATTAGTGGCAGGAAGCAGCAGAGTTTTGTGGGCTCCGACAGAGAAGTTAAATAGCTTCAAACATTTTCTATCAGCTGAAAGTAGTGTGCTCAATGGTGCAAGCACACACTTTGCTTCCTTTGCCTTAGAATCACCCTGGGACATCCACTCTGAAAGCAGATTTGAATGAACTCGGAAATTCAAGATAGGCTTCATTGCCAATCTGTCAACAGACCCTAAAAATAATAAAAAAATAAAATAAAGTGACAACTCAGAAAAGGGAACTGCTTGGCACACTCCATGCTTTGTCTCTTCTGACTGTCAACTATCAATATTTATATTCAGTGGGGTAAATCTGGCCAAATTAGAGACATAAGAGGGCACTGCTGAAATCAAAATTCTGTCACAACTCACAGTTGGTCTTGACTTTTGTTTCATTAAAAATTTAATTGGAACCAAACTGTGCAGTCACAAAGCTCATCAGTGTTTCCTGTTCACAACACTAAAGAATCAGATGCTCAAACATAGGAAATAAGTGAAGAGCATGTTTACACTCTGCTCCCTTATTACTGAAAATGATTATTTGATAAACAAAGAAGTGCAGCCAGGAAGAAGCCAGCATGTGTTGACAGAATTAGTGGGCCTTGGTGACTGCACCTACTACCTCTGTGTGGATCGAGCATGGTGCTCCAATGAGTAGTCTTGAAGAACTGATAAATAAAAGAGAGCATCCAGCTGCCTCTGAGCTCCATATTAACCTCAGGGTAGAAATAGTAGGGGACTCTGTGTAGCACTGGCGGTGCTGCTCTAAACCAGCGAGCTTACTTACAAGCATGAAAGGGAAGCTTGTTTGCAACACACAGAAATACTCAGAGGACAACACAACATTGTAGACAGGATCTTCGCTATGTTCATGGTGTGTTTCTCACTCTGACAGAATCACTTACAGGTAGAGCAGATGTTCCTGTGTAGGAAGCTATATATACCATATACACCATAACCTTCCCATTTCAAAGCTTACCCAGTCCAGCTATTCTGTGTGGCTGTCTAGTGAAAGTTAAACTGAGAAACAATGGGTTTTTTTTCTTTCTGAGCCTGTAAAAGATCAGGCTTTCCCTTGGGAATACAGGTATTGCTGAGAGTCAGACGAGCTTCTAAATGGTTTAATTTCAAACAGCTTGCAGCTGGAAGACAGAATAATAAAAATCTCCTAGGAATGTAACAAATACCAAGTGTTCAAGAACAATGGAACAAATCTACATTTCTGTAAATGGCTTCTTAGCTGAGATCAGGACCTATATGAGAAATTGAAATTCAGGCAAAGCTTAAACATACATGGCTAAATAAAATAAGGAAGAATAACAGTAATGTTATAGCTATCTGTGGAAATACTAACTGGGAATTCATTAGATTATGCATTTTTAATAAGAAAATGTTAATTTATAGGGATTAAAATTAATTACACCCCTGCTAGTTTTATTGCCAGTGGGATTGCCATGAAATTGTTGTACACTAAAAAATATACTTAAAGGTGCTTCGAAAGTCTTTTGTATTTAATTGAGAAGTCCTTAAATCTGCTTAATTGGATCTACTGAATCACACAGGGAATAGATTTAAACCCAGAGATAGTGGGAAACAATTGCAATTTATGTGGTTTCTATTTCCTCTTAAATAGGATTCAAATTATTTTAGTAATCCCTGCCTGCAGTTTGCACTTCAACTACCCCTGCATCAGAGCCTACACTGAGTGCCTGCTGGGAAGCCCAGTCAGAGCCACAAGTGTCTCCTCCTGGCTTCTTGGTGTAGATGTCTCCATATTGATGTGTTCCCAGTCTCCAGCTCTGTCCCCCTACCGTTATTGCTTGGTCTGAGCAGGTGCTGGGTTTGTTACCCTTCCCCTCTCCTTTATCACTCTGTAAGTCTTTGGGAAAACCTGTGATTTTGTTTTTTAATAATTAATTAACATTAATTCTATTAAAACTGTTTCATTAAATCACCTCACACCCACCAACCCAGCTCTTAACATTTTTATAGCTTTTATATTTTCCTGGTTTAGGAATCAGTGGTTTTATTGTCATTTAATTATTGATGACTTCAATAACACCTGCATTGGCAAGAGTGTTCTGTTACTCAATGCAGTGGCTACAACACTTACTTTTACTTTTCATTAGAGATTCCAGAACTATTATGAGAGAAGTGATCTGAGACTGGCTACACAGGATACTTCTCTATTAAAATAAATCCATGGGACTGGAAATGCTTTTATCCTGATGAAAACAAGAGGTAACTATACTGGAGAAGTATCATGTCTGTTTTCCCACCATGAAGCAGCTTCATCCTTAGCCTCTTAATGTATTTCACAGCCCATCATATGTGTGTGTGTGTGTGTGTGTGTGTGTGTGAGAAATACATTCTAAAAGATGGCTTAGAACATTTTATTGCACAATGTACAGTAATTTAGATTTGGCCTTTGAATCCACAAAAAATTCTTGCATTTGCATAACGAAACCGAAGGTCTGTCTTCCAATTGTACTGTACAACTAAAGCCTTATGCAGCCAGGTTGTTTCCCAAAGTGCTAATTACATGTTTCACACTCAGCTCGTCTGTACGTATCTGTGATGTTATTGCTGCTGGAGGTAAAATGAACAAAACTAAATTACTGTGTACAGAGTTGAAAAGCAAATATGATCGTGTAACACCTTTATATTTTCCTACCTTATAAATAGATGAAAGTTGTGTGCACTGGGGTGCAGGTGCCCCGGTGGCGGCGGCAGCGCTGGGGCTGTGCCGGGGCTGCCCGGCCCGGCCCAGGCGGTGCCAGCGGCTGCAGCGGCCCCAGCGCAGGGCCCGGCTGAGCCCCTCAGCCACGGGCGGGCGGGCGAGAGCCCCGGGGAAAGCCTGGGCAAGGGAGGGCAAAACGCTGCCCGGCAACCAGGGCTGAGCCAGGGGAACCGTGCGGGAAACAGCCCTGCGAGCCTGAGGGGACAGCGGGAGCGGGGACGGAGGCGGGAGAGACCCGGCAGGGATGGCCCTGCGGCCAGGGAGAGACCCCGGCGGGCAGGTCTCGATACCATCTCTCACAGGATCCTTCTGGACACAATGTCCAGCACACAGCTGGATAAACACCACATCATGTGATGGGTGAGCAACTGGCTCATGGGTCAGGCACAAAGGATTATAAGGAATGGAGTGATATCCGCTGGCGACCTGACACTAGTGCGGTTCCACTTGTGGGGCTTCATCCTCGGCCCTGTGTTCTTCAACATCTTCATAAATGATTTGGATACAGAGCTTAAGGGATACTGAGCAAGTTTGCAGATGATACAAAATTGGGACGAGCTGTTGACTCCCTCGAGGGCTGTTGACCCCCTGCAGAGATGCCTCGATAAATCAGAGGGTTGGGCAGTCACCAGCTGTGTGAAGTTTAACAAAGACAAGTGTCAGATTCTGCACCTGAGATGAAGCAACCCTGGGTGAACAGACAGACTGGGAAATGAGAGGCTGGAAAGTAGTGCCATGGAAAGGGACCTGGGGGTCCTGGTCGATGGCAAGTTGAACAGGAGTCAGCAGTGCCCTGGCAGCCAGGAGGGCCAAGCCTGTCCTGGGGGGCATCAGGCACAGCATCGCCAGCCGGGCAAGGGAGGGGATTGTCCCGCTCTGCTCTGCACTGGGGCGGCCTCACCTCGAGTGCTGGGCATAGTTTTGGGTGCCACACTATAAGAAAGACATTAAACTATTAGAGAGCATCCAAAGGAGAGCCATGAAGATGTTAAAGGGCCTTGAGGGGAAGGTGTATGAGGAGAGGCTGAAGTTNTTTGCAGATGATACAAAATTGGGACGAGCTGTTGACTCCCTCGAGGGCTGTTGACCCCCTGCAGAGATGCCTCGATAAATCAGAGGGTTGGGCAGTCACCAGNTGTTCAGCTTGGAGAAGGGGAGACTGTGACTTCCTTGTGAGGGGAAGAGGAGGGGCAGGCACTGATTTCTTTGTGGTGACCAATGACAGGACCCGAGGGAATTGTGTCAGGGGAGGTTTAAGCTGGATTTTAAAAAAAATGTTCTTCACCCAGAGGGTAACTGGGGACTGGAACAGGCTCCCCAGGGCAGTGGTCACAGCACCAGCCTGACAGAGTTCAAGAAGCATTTGGGCAGTACTCTCAGGCACATGGTGTGACTCTTGGGGATAGTGCTGTGCAGAGCCAGGAGTTGGACTCAGTGATCTTTATGGGTCCCTTCCAACTCAGCTTATTCTATGATTCTGTGATTTTGTGGTCTCAACCCATGAGCTTTTCCATGTTATTTTTTTCCCATGTCCTGTTGAAGATGACAAGTAAGAGAGCAGCTGGATGGGTGTGTGGCAGCCAGTCAAGGTCCACTCGATTAACTTAAGAAAATTAAGTCTAAACTTTTCTTTTAAACTCTTTACTTAAAAAAAAAGCAAAAAAACAACCATTATTGAGAACTATGCAGCATGCCAAATCTTGAGGTGGTGTAAGTTTGTGTTGTTACAAAGAAAAAAGTGGTACAACTAAAAAAAGTGCAGACACTAAAAAAATGAACTTAAGTTGCGCTTTTATCAAATCTTTATTTGTGACAGAGAGAAATATATAAAATGTATGCCAGTGAATATTAGACAAGTTGAATCCTGATTTTTTATGTTTCTGCTGGTATGGTCGGTGTCTGCAGAACTGATCAGTCTGTAGCTGAACAAAGGTACCAGTGCACAGTGTGGGTATATGCAGAGTAACTTCCCTGATCCATCACCTCCTAAGGATGTCTACAACCAGCAGCTCAAAGTGCCATTCCACTACAGAATTTCCCAGCAGAAGCTGATTCCTCTGTGACCATGTCCTGTCTCTCTCATGAAGAATGCAGATGAAATTAAAGTGAAATAGCCATCATTATTGTCCTTCTTCACCTCTTCCAAGGTGTTTTGCTTGGAGACAAAAGGAAGAAGGAAGCCAAATTCAGATTTTGCAAAAATGATAAGTTTTTAATTTTTCTTAGTAAGTGGCATATTATTTTGTTTGAAATCATTCTTCTTTGAAGAACTGATTCCTTCCCTGTTTTTTCAAGTCTCTTTAAACAGAATTAGGATGGAGTTGATCTGCCTTAGTCCACCATGGGAATAATCCAAGTGTTATAAATTAAAGGATTCCAAAGCTTAGCATATCTAGAATTTGGATGCCTTAAAGGACAGCCTAATCACTATAAATATATGAATGAAAACTCTAAATTATCTCCTCACAGACTTTATCCAGTTAGGTGAGCTATCATCATATGAGGACAACATTTTTGAGAAATAGTACAGTGCTAAACTCATAAAGTTATAATATTACAGGGTTTTTTTTAACTTTTCACTCAGAAAACTGCATTAAATCCAAGTTTACAGGGTTCACTTATTTCCACACAGTTTTATAATGATCATACTCCTTGAATAACGGATGTTTTATTGCCATTTCAGATGAAAGGGGAATTGTTCCCTGTTTTAGTTAATTATGTTGCTATAGCAGAAACCTAGTTTTCTATTCTTTTATGCCCATCAGCTTAATAGAATATTAAATAGTTTTTGACTTTGGAAGGGGTGAACCATCATGATTTATTGAGCTGAGAGGTAAATATTCATCAAGCAACTGCAATTAAGCTTCTGTTCGTGCTCTTCATTTACAGAAAATGTAGGTGGTAAAAAAAGGCTTGTGAAATGTGAAAATAACTGCATCATTAAAGCCCAATTACCAGCTGATCTAAAGAGGATCTGAAGAACTGTAATTTATAAGTCAACACAACAAAACTGACTTTTAACAAAAATAATAACAAAAAGCACAAAATATTTTCTTTCCATCTTTGCTATCTCTGATCATGTACTTGTAATTCCTGACAGGCCTAAGGAGTATAAGGAAAATGGTGAAAAGACAAATAGACTCTCCTCTTAAAACATCAAGATACTGTTTAATGTTGTTAAACTGAAGCAATGAATTATTGCAAAGCTGACATCTTAAACTTAGCAGTTTTTTTGGTTGGCAGGTTTCTATCATCCCTGACTCATTAAATGAGAAACTGCCAATATTTGTTTCTGGTTTACGACTCCACGAAAGTACAGAAATAATATATCACACTGTATTTTGCTCCTCCCTTTGTATGTATTCAGAAACAAACAATGCTGTTGGAGAGTTTGGATGCAGGAGAGGTAATTGTCTACTGATTTAGATTTAAACTGAAACTGGAACATTATTGCAACCATCACCATTTCTGATTACATAGAATGATCTGTCAACACATCTATAGAGCTAATTTTAAGTGTGATTTGAACTGAAAGAGACTGATTCAAGTCTTACTGTAAGTCCTTTACACAATTATCAGCTTAATAAAAGGATGAGTGTAAAGGAAACAATATTAGTCATTTACAAGAAATTTGTGACTCATTTTACTGCTTATCATGTTGGTACAGAAATGCAGAAAGTCATTTAACCTATACTAAAAAAACCCAAAACAAAAAACCAAAAACTAAGAAACAAGGCTGGTAGGAGAATTGCATTGGCTATACCATAGGGCAGGTATGCCCCAATCTGTCGCTATCCTATAGCATAGCAACATACCCCTTGCATGTCACTCACAGAAGTTTCAAGTCCTGTAACAGGCCAGCGTGATTTGAAATACCCTCTAGCTGTCTTGTTACTTGTTAGTTTGATATTGTTCCTCCCCTGAGGGGTCTTTATTGGTTTACTATCATGTACCTTCTTTCATGATTGGTCAATTCTGTTATCTCTACCTCATGATGTAATCCCTTAAAACTGACTGCCAGAAAGCAAACCAGGGTCTCTCTGCTTTAGCTCCCCTTCAAGCTAACTGGCCCCTGCCCTCTCGAGGGCAGGAGAAAATAAACTTGGAATGAAGCTGACAGAGTTTCCACTCTTTCCTCCGTACCTTCCGCTGCTGGCTACAGCATGCCTACATGCTGTGAGGAGGCGTTGGGCTGCACTGGTAAACTGAGGCACGCAAACCTCAGTTACCATCAATTCGGTCGCTGGTTCACGCGGGCATCGGACCCCGTTAACCTGCGAGCCAGGCTGGGAACAGCCTGGCCGGCAGAAATTAACACCAATCTATGTCCTGATCCTGCAAATGTGTGACATGCAGTGGACAACTGTTATGCCCCGGTCCCCTCCTATGGGAAGGTTGTTTGATTCAGTCTGGTTGGTGCGTGGAAGAAACAACAAAATTCTCAGAAGTTCTCAATAACAAAGTTTTACTTTTAAACTTTAGAACATTAAGGTAGAATGAGATATTTGGCAAATTTTAAAACAACATCCAGACAAAGTAAGTGACTTCACAAACTTTAACTTGGCAAGCTTAAATTTAGCCAACTTTGACTTATCCAGACACAACAAAGCACTTACTAAGGCATTGACTGGAATTTTTTAGTCTGGCTACAATATACTTCAAGAGGTTAGGAGAAGAAAGAGAGAAAGAAAGAAAAGATAAGTAGAAAGACAGCACCACCCATGGATCCAAGCACAAGACTTGATTGCTGCAATTTAGATATTCATTGGTGTAAGTGATGGTTGCAGGCTTGATCCATTGTCGTGGATGGGGGACAAGCCCACAAAACACAAAATTGAGTGGTGTTAAAATACATTTAGGTTAACATGGGAACATTCAGGGGATGCTGCGACACTGTAGATCATGTGCAGTCCTCTGGTGGAAGGCCTCAGAAAGGAGTCTGGGGGGCTTATGACCTCTTCTAAGACATGACACTCCCTTTCACGTCAGTGGTGCTGAGCCAATTATGCCCCATCAGACAGGATGAACACCTTCAGGCCTGTGTGTGAACGTCCCAATATCTCCCCTGGGGTGGGGGAGTTTAACAACTGAGCCAGCTGAGTAAGGGAGTACATTGGCATGATGAAAAGCACTATCCCACCTCTCAGGATCTGCTTCTTATCATCCTTCCCCCTTGTCTGCCTTAAATCCCAGCTTGTTGCAAAATAAAGGTTGGTTTGTCATGGTCGTCCTCCAGTGACCACACCTTCTGCACCTGGGCTGTTCCCTTGCACATTGTCAGCAAAGCACCTGGTGTTTTTGCAAATGGGCAATTGAGTTATTAACCATTAACATTTCAGTTTCACAGCCACACAATAGCTTCCTCCCTGCCTGTGCACAATTTTTCCTCCAAAGGTTGGGAGCTGCAGTAGCTTAGCACAGTTCCAAAATAAAGTTGAAACCAATCCAGGTGCTAGGAGATACTCTTGAGTCCTTTTGTGAAGTAGGCAGTGTTTTCTCAGGTTAGAATATTTTTTTACCTCATAAAGAAGTGGCAGCTACTATAATATTCTTCTATAGTAAGAATTATTACTTCCCTGGACAAACTTTGCCACTGAGCCAAGTGGCACAGGTTGTGAGCTTCGACTCAGGTAAATCACCTGTTGGTTTTCTTGTTGCTGAATTTTCATTGAATCACAACTTCGATGATTTTAAGCAGAAGAAAATGCAAACATGAATTCATTATTATAGTTCCTCTGAACTTCAGTTTAATTATCTGATTCTGCATGTTTCATTGAATGTGTAGAAATGTTGTTGATATTCCTATAGCAGTAATGACTTTATGGGACATTAATGCTAGAGTGTAATGTAATTCCTGGTACAGAAAATGTATATGTCAAGCACTTATATAATAAAATTGTTTCATTTTTGACATAATAATCATACATTTTAAATGCACTTAGAACGGACAGATTCATAATATAATAATTCTATAGTGTTTGTGCAAATGCTCTTTACCATGATTAGAGGTCCATGCATACTAAGTGAAAAATCTTACTTTAATGAGAAAAAACATTTGTGGAAGATTTTTGAGGTAGATAATTACAGAGGTATGCATCCTGTCCAAAGACCAGGTTGTCTGTTTTCCACAAAAGAACCAGACAGGAAGTCAAATTTTTAGAGTATTTTATTTGAAGATGTAATTAAGTGACTAGCCCTTTCCGAAATATATTTTTATACTTTAGGGAATGTTTTCCACTCCCAGTTGCCTACAAAGTTCTAGGCCAGTGCATAATTTTTTGTCTCTGACTTAGAGGGGAAAACCGCCCCCCCCCAAAAAAACAACCCAAAAACCAACCAACCAACCAACCAAAAAAACCCCAACAACAACAAAGAAAAACCAATCAAACCTCCCTCAATGGTGAATCCCAATATTTTGTTCTACCCTGGCCCCTGTACCCACATGAGCATTTTTGTTAGTGCTCATGGGGGTTACCCACGCAGGGAATAAAGTAAAAATGTTTCTGAGAAAAGAACTGCTCAGACATTATTAGCTACACCTGCTCGATTACTCCACAGGAGTAATTAAACTTCAGTACCAGCCAGTTCTACCTTCCCTGAACCTGCCATTCTCAGCAACTGCAGAAAAAATAAATTTATTTACATAAATAAGGGGGATAATTGTTAGCTAAATACAAGAACAAATAACTCCTCTTGTATTCCTTTGCTGCAGAGTTAATGCTGTTGCAAAATATTAAGATGAGTTATCAGTCCCCTGGTGACATCCATATTCTCAAGCTTTATTGAAAGAAATCTTTGTGTGATTCTTCTGCTGATCCATTGCTACAGTTTTATGATATGACAGACACCTCTACACTGCTAGTTGGTACTGTGGGCTGTGAAGGGACATCCAGGCATATAATACTTGTGATTTCCACATGATTAAATAAATAGCACCTCTAGGTCAAGTACAAAGCACCATTAAACAGTGGAACTGAGCAGAAGCCTTTCAATGGAATTCTGCTGAATTTAATACAGTGTAAAAGAAATTGTCCTTACACCCCCTCAAGTCACAGAGAAAAGACCATTTGCATATAAATTTAAATGCTGCAGCTTTTGCATAATGAAAAAATGCACTCATTCAAGGCTTGTTCAAAATATACAGTGTGGATGCCTAAAGAAGCTGTCTGTATATGTAATCATATTTATTGGATAGGGCATTTTATCTTAGGTAGTATGAAACAGAAAATTGTATCTCTCTAAATTTACAATGATTTTTTGTGACCTATGACTCATAGATTTTTGATTTTTTTCTAAAATTCCCCTGTTTATTTATTTTTTTAGACTCAAAATAGTTCCAGTTGTAGCACTCTTAGCATGGTGGCCTCTTTTGCATGTCCTCAATGATAATTGCTCTACTATACCTCATGCATTTAATAATCAAAGTTCTTTTTTGATGTATCTTAATTTAGCATGATTCAAAATATGATACTAATAAATTATAAGACAAAAAAATTAAAAACACAAAGGAGTGTTAGCTGCTGCAAGAAATGCATTGTCGACTTTGTGAGAAAGTTGCAAGAATAGAGACTGAACAGGACAAATGTTGAAGGAGATTACATGATAAATGAAAAGAAACCCCACCTTTATTTAATCTATTTACCTTGGATCAAGTTGTTTTCAAAGCTTATTTTTTTTCCTGAAAATAATTACGAATTGTAAATTGCTGTATGCATATTTTACTAGATATTTTTCCTTTTGTTGTTGTTACAAATAACATATGGAAGACCTACTGTAGATTTTTATCAATGTTATGGTGACTAAGACAAAATCAAGCACCTTAATAGGAGTAAGAATACAAAATTATTAAGTACATGCATCCTAAATAGTAAAATTTAATAATAAATTTAATTAGATTTCTAATTTCATCCCCCACTTCAAAATTGAGTGGGCACATTTTTCTGAAGATATCATCACTATGCTTTCATAGACAGACCAGATATTTTAAGGACAAGTCCTTAAAAAATTTATAACAATTGGTAGGTCTTAAGGTTTCCACAGAAAGCTTTTGAGGCTCATGTTGCTCTTTTCATTGTATCCATATATGTTGCTACATGCAGAACAAATATTGCTTTTTTTTTGCTTATCCTTTTCTTTTGCTGGCTAAAGCTGGGAATAAGTTGGAAGGAAAAAACAAAAAAGCAAAGAGGAAAAGAGGTAGTGTTTATGAAAATGTGATGGTGCTTCATGTTCTCCTTAATTAGGCTCTGGCTTGTTTGGCATACTTCTCTGCCTTCAGTCTTGTAGTATCTGAATTTTTTTTTTATAACTACTGTGTCAGGATATTGTCTGCTCTATAAACACAGGTACAAAAAGTCAGAAATTCTGATCTTATTGTCCTGATAATGTTTTATTTTTTAAGATTTTGCGTTGGTTCTTCAGTTTTACGTTTGTCAAATTCTTCCTTTCCTTTTTTTTTATTTTCTCATTTGTTGGTTTGTTGGTTGTTTTTTGGCTTTTTTGCTTTTTTTGTTGTTGTTGTTATTGCTGAGAAGTCATAGAGTCATAGAATGGTTTGGATTGGAAGGGACCTTAAAGATCATCCAGTTCCAGCCCCACGTGGGGGGAACACCTTCCACTAATCCAGGTTGCTCAGAGCTCCATTCAACCACACCTTGAACACTTCCAAGGATGGGACATCCACAGCTGCTCTGGGCCACCTGCTCCAGGACCTCATCACTCTTACAGCAAATAATTTCTTCCTAATATCTAATCAAAACCTATCCTCTTTCAAAATCATTCCCCCTGGTCCTGTCAGTACATGCCCATATAAAAAGTCCCTCTCCAGCTTTCCTGTAGGCTCCCTTCAGGTACTGAAAGGCTGCTATCAGGTCTCTGCAGAGCCTTTTCTTGTCCAGGCCCAGCTCTCTCAGCCTGCCTTCATAGAAGAGGTGCTCCAGCCCTCTGATTGTCTTCCTGACTCTCCCTCCTCCTGCATTTCATTTTTTGTCTAATCTGAAATACTTGCTCTTACTGCTGACATATAGTATCCCAGTTTACTTCCTAAGCCTTAGTGGCTGAAAACTTGTGACAGTTTCTGGACATTTTCAGGGGTGCTGCTGGAAATTAAGCTATCATCTGAAAGTCTTCCTTTTTTGTCCAGACTTGCTACTCACAGCTACAGATGCACCTGTGAGAACCCGAGCAGTTTTCTTACATATTTTCAAAAGGCTTCCTCTGCAGTGATGTTTTCAGCTATCCAGTTCTTCCCTGCAATGTATTTTTTTTCCTGATACAACCGTTCCTTCCACCTGAAGCCAGAAATTCTGCTACCAGTCTGTTTTATTTAGTGTTTAAGTTCCCATGGCAGTCTGTTCCTTTTACCACTGCTTTCAAAAAGCTTATGACAAACTCTTTCTCGTGTTACGGAGTTGTTGCCATTAATACTCCTCCTTGTAACGTTCATATTTTCTTTGTTTTATTTAAAAAAATCTAAAGAACAATGCTTCCTCTGTCCTCACATAGCTCGACCATGTGCTAGTCCTCCAACTGGAAAGTTGTTTGCAGTATTCAGTTTTGGTCCTTCAGTTCTCTCTCTTTTTTTTTTTTATTACCCAGCCCAGCAGTAATACTCTGGTTCTAAGAGTCTCACTGCTGCTGTGGAAAGATGAGTAGCTGCATCTCCTTCATGCAGATTGTGCTTCTTATTGCATGTTTTGTATTGAAGAGTTTATTAAGTGAATAGCTCTTAAAGAGTCAGACAAATCCTGAGGCAGTGTTAGTGAAAACACCTGCTGCTTTTTAAAAGAGGTTGAAAACCTGAGGGATATAGCAACCCTAATTAAAGCTCAGGAGAATTTTGAAGTCAGGAAGACACAGAGCAGCAATAAAAAGCTACTGAAGTTTGTGGTCATAAAGTCTAACATTAACTATTTCAATCTGAAGTGAAGCATAAAGTGGGAAATGTCAATGCCTGATTTTAACAATGCCTGATTCTCAGGAGAGAACTGAAACTGAAGACATTGAGGCACCTAAGAAATCTCTCTTGTATGGCAGTGCCTGTTCAATTTTGTTACTTCTAGTAATAAATTGCAAAGCTCAAGCTTTGTAACTCTTCAGAGAACTTCAGTTTAACTGCTTAAAAGAGATGCTAAATCAATTTGTGAAACAGTTTTTTAAGTAACATAGTGGCAAGAATAAGTACATAAATCAGTAGTTCAGAAGCCATATTCATATACCCCAAGGGTTGAGTGAGAAAGCCCAAGATGAGGCATTGTTGATGGATCAGATATGCAGAATAGTTTTATTATACCAGGGCCCAAATTCAGATTTCTGGCACACTGCTTTTTACGGATATAGCTCCAGGGGAGTTTAAGAATGGCTGGTAGGGTGCCATGTGTGTAGCAGCTAACAAATACTTGCTCTGCAACAGTGTGTGATCAGCTAATAGGGTGTAAGAGCCATCATATTCATCTCTAAATAGCCTTTAAGAAAAGAGCCCCAAACCAGAATTCTCATTACAGAAGATAATGAAGAAGGGATAGCTGAAGCAAGTTGGCATGGACTAGATAACCTCTATTTTTCTGTGATTATGTAGTGAAATAGTACTGACTTGTTAATTGTCCAGGCAATAGGTAGACATCACCTGTGGTTTTTTTACATCACTGTACCTATGTAGGTTGTTTTCTATATTATTGATACATAAATCACATGAGATTTTTTCATCTGAATTAAAATAGATGCTAGCCCTCACGTTATTTAATATTTCTTTTATACAATCTTATGTTAAATTATAAGCATACTATTTCTCAAAATCACCTCTTTCCAGTTGATTGTAACATGTTAATGAGACTGTCATTCATTCAAAGTCATTTTTTTAGATTAAATAGCAGGAGTCATACTGAGATGCTAAAACGAATATATTAGAATAATTGAGCTTTCAGTTTACTGAGAGCAAACAGCATGAGTGATGGACAACAACTCATCAGAAACTTTCTTTTGCTGCTTTATGCATTTGATTAGTTTTTTCACAGCTTTGACACAATTTTCTCCACCCTGAACTGACTCACTTATTGACTTCTGTGATCTCATTTCTCTATGCTCAATCTTTTCACTATAGCTTCACGTCTTCATTTTTCATGCTTTTTTTTTTCTTCTTCTTACCTGCTTCCTCCCATTGAATTGTTTTAGTTCATGACAAGGTTTATGAAAGCAATCTCATGAAGTCACAAGCAAATAGCTGCTTAAATGTGCATACAGTCCAATACCATGCCTCTGACAAGCTTTTTCAAAAGGTGCCAAAATATTTTGGAAGCTGAAATTGTGGACTCATTGATAGTTTGGTGTTGTAGACTCACATTTGTGACTCTTTTTCTGTCTTGTCTTCTTTCTAAACTCCTGCATTGACATGTCAGATCATTAAGGGAAAATAGTAATATAGAAGATAAAGATAAATTTGACTCTAAAGGTTTTCTAGAGTGAAACTTCAACCAAAAAAAAAAAAAAAAAATTAGGCACCTGTGTGTGAAAACATTGTGTGTAATGATCAATATCTAATTATAACACAATTATGGCTTTCAAATGAATGTATATAGTTTTAGTCTAAAATACAATTAGAAAAGTAGATGTGGAGATGTTTTTAACATGTCCCAATATGGCCATTATTTTAGTATTATTTTTCCTGTAAATGGGCCTGGCTTTATGCCCCGGCTACATGTGATAGATATATGGGTCTAATATTATGTAGTAAATGTTAAACTGCAACCAGAGGTAGTATTTTAATCTATTTGCTTTTGCATTTTCAAACTACTATCTCTACATCTGTGATCATTATGTGTTTAACCCAATTTGTAGCATTATCTACAATTTACATCCTATTACTTTAAAAGAAGTGAACTCTGGCCCTGGTGACAATATGAACAATTTGTGTTGAAGAGAGAAATGTACAATGTAGGCTGCTTTCTCTATTCTCTTAATTAGACTGGAAGTACTGTGCTATTGATAACCTGTGACTAGGGATGCCAGATGATTTTCTGCATTATTTGTACTTCCTGATCCAGCAGATGAATTAGAAATCCTTAGGGAATTCTGAACACCTTTTCTTTAGCATTTTTATTTCCGTCCTCTAGATTTAGCTTTTAGCATGATTATAAGAGAAGTTAGGAACCACAGGAACTGTTTAGGATCGATAGCAACTAGATGTAGCTTCTCCTCTTTACTGCACTAAAACTACACAGAAATAAAAGACAAAGTTCACTGAAAAGCAGATGAATCATTACACATGCAAACATACAGAATGGAATTTTTCTTTACCACATGAATGTTCACATGCTTGCATATTTCATCTCTTGCAGTTTATTTCTCCCAAAGTGTTTTTTATTTGCTATTAAGAGGCACAGAAAAAAGTCTCTTCATTGTCACCTACTTAAATGTTTACATTTGATACTGAAGGCTAATGTAGAATTTTCCAATTTCAACACCTTAGATCTCTCACCATATAGCTAGGTGAAAAGTGGAAGGGTTTTTCTGTGTTTCTATTTGGTGGGGGAACTTGTATAACATCATATGAACATGAAGGCAATTATTCTGTAGTTGTATACACCCATACATGTCTGACTTCTGGATTAAGAGCAAAATGTTGCGTGCTGCTTTTCAGGAGGAGTAGGATTGGTCTGATCACACAGTCCCAGTAGGAAAAATAACATCACATATATTAAAACAACATTTGTGTGAAAAAGCACAAGATGCTTCCTAAGCAGTGGGTTCATTACAGTGTAGTTTACCTTTTTTGCCCTGATACGATGGAGCTGTTTAATCCCAACAGGTACTGTGATCCTTTCAAGTGTTGTTTCTCTGACTGATTTACTGCTTGCAGAAGCGAGAAGCCCAGGAGAGAACCCATTTAAAACAGACCACAGAAATAAATAAAACAAATGGAGAAATGAACTCAGGCTTGTTTACTGCAAAACCCTCTCTGCTTCTCTACATCAATTAATAATAGACAAAAATGGTAATATTACTGCTCTACTTCTATGAATAAAGGTCCTGTGCTACAGGTCGATGATACTAAAAGCTCCACCGCGAAAAAAGTCTTAAATAAACAAGAAATAATTTTTGAAGCATTGGATAACACTCAGCACTATTTTCATAATACTTTGATAAACCTTGCTATTTGGGTCAGCTTATTTTTTTCCAAAAGCAAATGTTCAGCTTTTCAGAAGTAGCTTCACAAGCCAAGAAGAAAAATCACAGTTGGCATGGTTGGCTTACAGTGTCCAGAGGGGTTACTCTGCACTGCCAGAGGCAAGAAAGTTTCTTTTCCTTCCTTGCTTATTTCAAACATTGTTTCTTAATATAGTTAATCATTCATTTTCTACAGTAAAACTGCTGCATTGAGCAGCATATTTAGCTCTTGTCTCTTGGAAAGATTAACTTCTTCATATTTATTTGGTTATCCTTACAGAAATTAGATGACTACAGTTTTGGTTTTTTTTTCCTGAATTACTGCTACTAGGGGTTTTTTGGGTTTTTTATGAGATCCTGTGAACTAGGACTTGTATGAAACTTTGTTGATTCTGACAGAGCTGAAACAAGATCCCAAAATAAATTCTAGCTGTTGCTTGGCAGTATTGTCTAAATAAAACCAGAATTTTTCTTAGCATACAAATATTCAGTATTGGAAGTATTTACTACATGTCTGCTTCTATTCTAGGTTTTAAGTAAAGACTGTGGCACTTGAATATGGATCTGTATAACAATCTGGAGACTATTCTCCTCCACTTTGTTTTTTATATGATTCTCTATTCTTGAGACAGACACATCCCTGAGCAAAAGCACATCTCACAGTATCACCCTTGTGATACTCAGAAGGGGAAGGGAGTATCGTTCTAGAGCCTGAGAGGTGTGAGTATCTATATGGGGAAAGGCAAATCAAGTGGGGAGATGGTCTATGCATGCATTCTGCATTCTTGTTCAGTGATAAAGTGTCCTACAAGACTTCTGCTGATTTTTGATGTTTGATGGAGGTGTTAAAAAGAGTAGAGCAGTATTACATGACAAAGTGACATTATTTTTGCTTGTAGGTATTATGTTTATTAACTGGCTTCTTGTGCTGGACAATATGCTATTTGGGAGTTCCAGGAATCTGAAAACTTACAGGACTTATGTCCAAACTTAGAGTGTTTGTAGACTTCCAGAGTGTAGTGTATTTGTAAACTTCATATGAAAGTAGAGTAATTTGGAAACTCACAGTACTTTCCTCTATTTTAAGAGATTTTGATAAGATTTTGATAAAGCTCATGAAAGTGACTGGAAATGTTCAGATTATTGTTTTTTTTTCTTTTTTTTCCCTGTCAAATCTCTTATTGTGCCAACAGTGTATCAATAACCTAGTTTATTAACATAGGCATAAAATTACTGCAGTACTGCCTCAAAGGCAGTTTGTGTGAGGAGAAAGAAGAGTCAAACTCAAGCAGCATTCATTTTAAGCTAAAAAGTTCAGGCAAAGACAAGACCATTCCATGAAAGAGACTTTCTTGCTCCACGCTTTAAGCAGTGCTTGAGACTTAATTTGAAAACTGCATAAGATCATTTTAATTCATGCTAACAAAATCCCTTGAAATCCAGAGCATTGTGTAAATACAGCCAAATTAGGATAAGAAAGGGCAGTCAACACTCTGCTTAGATTTTTCTATTGTCCATGCAGAAGTCAAATTAGGAAGTGAGGCTGATACCGAACTTAAGCAACCTATTGGACTACATGAAAAATGTAGAAGTGATCTATTGCACTTCCACTTCTTTCACAGTAGCTCTGAGACTCATAGCTCTCTGTTATAGGCCAGTGCCACATTTGGCCTGTAACATGAAGGAATACAGTCTTGGAGAAAAGGATTAGTCTGAGATTAGTTGTTTGTTAAGGTAGAGAAGAAAAGGAGAAAGAGCTCCCCATATTCTAGTGACGGTTTGCTCAGTCATTTCCGCTCATCGGAAAGTCTTGATAGGAAACTAACAACGTTAAAATCTATATCTAAATGTGAAGCTTTAGGCAGAGATAACTGGTCCAAGATCTTTCACAGTGTGTAGTCCATCATCAGTATAGATTTATTTTACCCAGGCCTTTAGTTTAACAGTGACATTATTCTTAACTCTCTGTATAACTTATTTGGCCAATTAAGCAAGTTGATTTGGTAAGTTACTGCCTTAATAAAATTGATTAAAAAGGCCTAATGAAATAAACCTGGAAATCTTCAATTTATCGGACAGTACTTATAAGTAATTAGGACTAAATCAACAGCTAGTTAAAAAGACCCAGTAATAAAGAGCAGGCACTGGGATTTATCTTCCAGTTTGCAGAGATGAAGCAGGCAAAGTGACCACCAAAATGATGTTGTTGATTTCGTAAAAGCGCCAGGAGAGCAGATGATGAAAAATTGCAGGTACATAAAGCTGTTGCTATGGCGTTCAATTCTCACACCACTGTGTCTGGATTTAGTGCCTTAGACTGAAGCCTTAGACTGAATTACAAAATCATATATTCCAAATGCTGCTTATCATTTCAACAGAGCCTAGTAATAAATGACAGGAAAAGCATTACCCATCCAAGATGCACCAGTGGATGAGCAAAGATTTAATTCAGGCATTCTAAAATGCTCCCCCTTTTTTTTTTTTTTTTAACTGCTGTTTCTCTCCTAACATATATATCCAGCTTGTAATTCCAAGGCACAAGGTGGTGTTTGAAGACCAGATTCAGAGGCTGTGAGCAGTTAGGGATAGTGACAACATGAGGGAAGGGTATACAATACGTTTGCAGATCTAATCAAAACGCATGTTTTACAGCAGAGGGGAAAAGAGAAAGCAATTAGAAATGTAAACTTTAAATATCTCTGTGATATTGCAGGTTTCATACAGCACAGCCATATATGCAATGTAATACCACAGAAGACATTGCTAACAAAAGAGATAGTCAAGTGGACTTCTGAAGAGTCACAATACCAGCTGCTCTGAGACAGAGGAATGGGGACAGGCAGACCTTTCTGAAAGGGAACAAATGATGGCACCAACACCTTTCCTTGACTTGCTTTGACGTTCCCTCATTCTTTTCTATTTTATTTTTTAATTTCCTCAGTATTGACATGTTTTGTGCTTGGCGTTCCCTACCTTTCCCCTTTCTTGGAATCTTACGTCTTCTGGTTTCTTGACCTTCCTCATTATTACTTTTAACCTTTCCACTTTCAACTTCAGTTATTTCCTTTTCCTGCTCTCTGGTTCTTTTCCCTAAGTCTCCTCTGGCCTTTTTCTCATCATACAGTCTTTTCTCATTTTGAAACAAAGGAAAATACAGGGCAAGTTTCAATATCTTATGTTTTAACAACAGCTTCATCCTCCAGAGTGGCCTTCAAAAGCCATCTTGCCCCATCCAAGTAACTTGAGAGTACTTTTGCAGAGCTGATTAAATGCTGTCTGTCGCCCTGATTTAGGTCACTTTTCTCTTGATCCCTTCTCAGGGATTCCCCAGTTTTTGTTTCATCCAGCCTACATGATATCTCTTTGCATCAGCTGTCCCAGACAGAGTTTAATGCAATAATGACTCCCTGTCCCAAAACTCAAAAGGACCCAGAAATGTTCTGTGTGCACATCAAACGTGAAAACTGAGGAGATAAGCAGGAAAAGTGGGTTTTTTTCTGTCCATGCATACATGGTTTTCCCATCTAAACATTTATAAGATGTTTGGAGCTATGTAAAATGCAGGTTCATGACCCCAATCCAGTTTTGGACTGTGTGAAAATTTTACCTTAATCTTTGAGTAAAACAAGAATAAATTCACTTCTTCTGTTACGCAGTTTAAATGAGATCTCTCTCTTTCTCTCTATTGCATAGTGGTCATGATCAAGGCAACAAACTAAAAGAAGTTTCACACTAGAAAGTAGAAATAAAGATATTGCCCAAAGTATTTTGAAAAGACAAAACTTTAAAAGTCTAATCACAAATAAAAAAAAAATCTCCTGAGATCTGAAAAGATATAATGTAATTTGAAGATAAACTGGTTTAGCAGTGTAGATTAAAAATATTAGATTTTATCTGGCAATTTATGGTCACAGCTAGGGACTTACAAAGCAAAATAATCTAATATGGTATCATACCTTAATCAAGTTTAATCCTATGATAGTCTTCATAAATACTTTCGCAAAGGTTTTGTAGAACTATGATTTTTGTGTTTAATTGTATCAAAAACTGTTAAATTAACTATGCCCTGATTGTCTGTACAGTTCAAAGAGACTCCCTATCCTTTCTTCAAAAATCTAAAACTTAAGACATGTATCTAGTGATTGAAACTTATCTGTTTCGTTGTGTAGTAAGGAATCGTTACTGTTATAAAGGAACAACAGGGAAATAAAAATAAGGAAATAAAGAGGAAAAAGAATAAGAAATGTAGAAAAAAGGTTCTCATATATCAGGGCACATTCAACATTTTACTAAGGTAAATTGGATGGGCCACAGAATTTGGTCTAATTTTGCACAGAAGTATGGATTAAGTGATTACTGTTTTCATAGAAATGTTGACAATATAGTAAAAATATGTAAAGGCACTTGCATTAAGCAGAATAGTGACAGGACACTTTCAGAAATACGTGAAGATTTGTTTAATTTGAAGAGTATATTGAGGTTGCAATTTCTAAGAGCAACACTATTGCTTCCCAGTTTTACATTTTACTAGGGATTTCCCACCTAGTGCCATAACATATGATATCTCAGCAAAAGTGAATTAATTTTTGCTACTTATGTTTGTAATCTCAGCAGTCTAGAAGTACTGACAGTGTCTCAGTTTACATCATGAGAAGGTGGGAGGAATCCCTGGAGAGCAGCTTTTATGTGCAAGACACTGACATTTGCATTTTCTTCAGCAGCTTCAGGTTTCATGAGGGGAACATTTAGCACAGGCCTGTTCCATGTGATTGTACCGATATGAGATGTTCAGCACTGATACTACACTATGGATCTGTGGAAGATCTTTACAGCAGCGGACATGAAGCATCAAGAAACTCTCATGAGGAAAGGGACTCTGACAATTCAGAAATTAGTTGCAATTTGCATGTGGGAGGCTCCAGCTTCACAGTCCTGCAGGCACCTGTCTAAAAAATGAAATATTTGCAAGTCAGTGAAAAGAGGTTTGGGAATCAATTTTGAGGCAAGTTTCGTTGCTGTTTATTCAAATAAGATACCTCTGTTGTGTGTGAAGTCAGAAAATGCTTGAAAATTATTCAGTGACTCTATTTTTCACTCATGCGCTCATAAGCTCCACCCAAGAAGACAGTCAACTTGCATTATTTTCTTGATTTTTCTTCAAGGCAAGTGTTGGTGCAACAGCAGTGCATCTTTTCCCTGAGAGGTGCCATGCAACTGAAGTGATCTGAAGTTTAACAACAGAATGAGATACGTTTATATTCTTTCTGTTATTTTACAATCTACTCTGCAGTGCTCTGACTTACAGAGACAAAATGTGAAATTAAGACACTTCACAGAACAAAATTTAGCTGCAAAGATTGCACTGGCAGGTTAAGAGGTTTTGGTACAGTACGATTGAAGCTACCTACACAACTGCTTAGATGTTGTTGAAGACTAACGCCATTCATATTATCACTGCAGATTTTCCCTGCAAAATTTCTGTAGGTGAGGATTTTCCTCTGTAGAAATCAAAGAAATTCAGCCTTTTGCTTCTGTCAGAATCCCAAGTGGGTTGTCCCCCTCCTGTCTCACTTGGTATTGGGATGCCTGGGCTCAGGGAGTATTTCAGTTGTCTGCCCTTGAGACATCCCAGCAAGGACCTCCTCCTGGGCTCAGGAGACCTTTCAGAGCTCTGGCCATTGGCCCTTTCCCTGCCCCAGCCACAGACATCACTGCCTTGATCCACTGCTCCAAGTACCTGGCCTGCTATGCTAAGGAACTTTGTGGTGGTATGTTAAGAGAATTTAAAGTGTTACAGAACACAGTGCTATGCTGAGTTTGTCAACCCCAAAACTAAATGGGAAGAGATTGCTTACTGGAGGTATATTAATCTGTAGCTCAGAAAATTCATTGATTTATTTTTAAAGCTGAGAGGGTATATTCAGAAGAAATTTGACCTGGTTTTATACCTTTCTCTAAACATCATTTTTTTAAACTGTTACATATAAAGTGGGATGGATCTTTCAGTTAGACCCAGTATTGGCTTTTCTGTGTACAGTAGTACAGGTGGGAATCTCAGCGCATTGCTGCTGATCTGTGGAAGTGCAGAGATTGCCTAACAGAATGAAGATGAGTTCCTAAATTCAGGTCTCCATGCTTCTTTGCCTTACTCTGATGATACTTGAAGTGTGGCCATTCTCTGCTTCTCCTTTGGTTATCCAGTATCAGCTCTGATAGGCCATGTCTCAGAAATTCCTTGTTTTCATGATGATTTGCCCTAAGAATGTCATTGTTATATGATAAAGTTCTTTTCTCCCTTATGCTTGTCTCATTTCACAAGTAGCAAAAGTGGGAAAGAAATCTCACAAAAGTAGATTGTGATCTCAGTCTTAGAACTGCACCAACAAAATTTAGTGTTTCCAAAAGCAAGAATTTTGTTGGCATCAGACATGACTCAAACTTCTGATGCGATTTTATTCATAAGAACAGTGTTTGAGACATCATTCATAAAGGTAGTTATTCTGCATCAGCACCTTTGTTTATTTTTTTGGCAAAGTTGGCAACATGTGAAAGAACATATAGATTTATAAGACAATTTCATGTTGTCACACTGGCTGACCTCAGTCAGTTCTAGCACTTCTTTCTTTTCTGCAGCTTGTTCCTGTCCTTACACACCTTGATCTCAAGGTTCTCTTTGCCTCTCTCTCACGTGCTTTAGCTTTACTTCCTAAAGCTGAAATATGAATCATTTTCATTTAGAAGTTCCTGAACATTTTATTATAACATTTCAGTGGGACATCTGTGCTAGCCAGGTATTAGTCTACCACCAGAGAATTTAAACGTTTCTCCCTGAGCTGTCATACATGAGAACATAACCAGAATTTGAGGTCATTCTTCATTCTTTATTAATTCATGTTGAAATGACATATTTTAGAGCTCTTTGACTAAATAGCTAAAGTTTGGTATCATAGAAACAGGCTGCTGAAGAAAGTGTTAAGTGGAAGAAAGTTGCACATTAAACAAAAGCTTCCGCTATGTGGAAGGTAGCTAAAAAACAAGTATGCAGAAAAGCTGGGTGAAGCGAGAGGATTATCAATACTTGTGACCTACACAAACAAGCTTTTAAAATATCTTCACTACAAAGTAATCTGCCTTTAAAGAACAAAAACTAACAAACAAGAACAAAAAAACCCTGAATTCTCTTAATGTAAACAAGCACATGCTGTTTCAAAGGATGCAAATATAAGACTTAAGACTTCTTTTTCAAATAATATGCAAATCTAGGCTAAGAGCCAGGTTAAAACTGAAGTTAAATTTGTAGTAGTGACATGTTGTAAGTGACACACGGCCCTACATCTTATTTTCAGGACCAATTTCGGCATATTCTAATATGCTTATGTCAAATTACAAGGAATGAGATTTAGACTTCTTCCCCATTAAATACCCATAGAAGACTGCCAGGAACTCATTAAGAAATCTGCTTGGTTAGCACTCTGGCCATGTCTGTGTCTAGTACAGTTTCTTTGAAACTGTTAGTTCCAGCTGTCAGTGGTTGTGCATCTCAAGCATTCTGTGAATAGGTAAAGATGATAAGTCAATGTGACCACTAAATAAAAATAAAAGGCAAAGATTTGTGCAAAATATAAAGCATCACCCTTGCAAATGCTGAGAAAAGGTGTGCATTCTAGAGATAATTCCAAATGCTTTTCATTTAGTTTGGGAGCTGCATCTGCCTTCCTCAGTGGTTTTGAAGCAAAGACAAACTATTTTTCTCGAGGTAACTAGGATCTGACTTTTTCTTCAAAGTATGAACATATTAATTACACCATTTGTTTTTGACAAACCAGGATTAGAATGCATAAACATCTGTGGCTAGTTACACTGTTAGCCCTGAAAACTTTTTCTTGGTAAGAACTCAGCTGTCTCAATTCATGTTTCAGTGGCAGTACTCTGGAGGGGATGCAGGACTCTGGAAAGCAAGGGGTTGGACCAGAAGGCCTTGAGTGGTTTCTTCTAACCTCAATCATGTTTTAATTCTAAGAAGTTTTAACAGATAGTTTATGGATTTGTATCTGGCCATTATAATTAATCCTGTTGTCCAAAGATTAGATGTTATTAGCTGTGTGGATGGGAAATCACAATTGTTCTTGTGATTTCACAGGACAGGTATGGGGCTTCTGCTAATGTGCATTTACACTTCCTACTTATTTGGTCTTTTTCTTATTCGGTCTATAGTCTGAGAGACTGCATCTGGTCAATCAGCTTTTATTAATATCTGGTAGATTATTTTTTGAGAGGTAAGTCAAACACTTCACTTTTTTTCCTGTGGCTGTGGCTGGTGATGATAAAATGCATGTGTTCATTAGGAAACTGGGAGAATCATAAGGAATATGAAATCTTCTGCAAATGTGGAAGACATGATATTTTTAGGACCTTAGTGTCTCTGGGCAAAACTTACTTTCAATCCATATTTGAACCAGTGTCCATTACTTGAATTTTGTTGTGTTGAGAACTGTCGGCATGTCAAAACTCTCAAAATCTGGATTGCAGCTGGTTTAGTACTAATTAGACCTTCAGAGGTGTCTGGAATATAAACAGACTTTTATATGGTGTGTGGAGATATCGTCAGTCATTCAGCAGAGATTGCATTCAGTTCTACTGCAGCATATTTTTTATACTCCAGCAGGCTTGCTGTTTATAGATGCCTGTATAAGTGAATCTCTCAGTAGAAGAGTCACAGAACCATAGAATATTCTGAACTGGAAGGAAACAACAAGGATCATGGAAGTCCAACACCTGGCCCTGCACAGAACAGCCCCAAGACTCACACTATGTGCCTGAGAGTATTGTCTAAAATCATCTTGAACTCTGTCAGGCTTTGTGCTGTGACCACATCCCTGGGGAGCCTGTTCCAGTGCCCAGCAACCCTCTGGGTGAAAAATCTTTTCCTAATATCCAACCTAAATCTTCCCTGGCACAGCTTCAGGCCATTCCCTTAGGTCTTGTCACTGGTCCCCAAGAGAAGAGATCAGTGTCTACCCCTCTTCTTCCACTCACGAGGAAACTGTAGACTGTGATGAGGCCTCCCCTCAGTCTCCTTTTCTCCAGGCTGAACAGACCAAGTGACCTCAGCCACTCCTCAAAATGCTTCCCCCCAAGGCCCTTCACCATCGTTGTAACCTACCTTTCCACTAGCTTTATATCCTTCTTACACTGTGGTGCCCAAAATTGCACACAAGGTGAGGCCGTGCCAGCACTTGCAGTGGAGCAGGACAATCACAAGTAAGGATCTACAAGGTCACCTCTTCAAAGCTGCTGTCTGTTCTCTTGCTCTAAGTAATGCAAACCTTTTTGTTATGCGTTGTTAGCTTGCATTCCTATTTATCTATGCTAGTGTGCATCTTTTCTAGTTTATTTTTTAATTTCCCCTGCAGGCATCTCCTTTTGCCTCAAGGTGGTTCCTGGATAAGTCCATTTTACCACACGGGTGGCATATCTGGTTTTTTACATCTTCAAGCACTTGACGTTTGTGCTTGGAAATGTCAATCATTTTCTACATTTTTATGGGTGCATTCAGCATCTGCGAGTCCTCTGCTTTCCCACTTTTGCCTTCATACACACACACACACAAAAGGGTGTAGAAATAAGAACCATTCCCACTCATAGTGCACAGGATAGTACACAGGAATGTTCACATTAAACACACATGACTTTTGCAGTGGTCAGTGAGAGTTTTAGGGCACATTTAAGTTATGAACACACCTTTCTTCTAAGATCATATAAGAGTCATGTAGATGTTGGGCACAAGGGGCTGCCCACAGATTTTCATTAAAACTAGTGAATGACAATTTTTTTAAGTTTTCCTTTTCTGAGGACACATTTTTCTCATTAAAAAGCCAAAATTATCCTATCCTTCCAAAACAAATAAAAAAACTTTGGAGTAATAAAATCCCCCTCTTCATTTACTAACTTGTGGGAGACATCCCATAATTCTCAGTTTAGCCTACTACAGTGAGTTGTTTGCTCTAAACATAGAGCAGAAATACAGGTCATTTGAAGCAAGATCCTTAAGAAAAAAAATGCTATTGTAAGAAAATATTTTTACTAAAAAGAGTCCCTAGCAAAAATTAAACAGATAATTGTCAGATATAGTTTAAGTGATCCTGTGTTCATCCACTCTGATATTGCATCAATGTGTTCCTTAGCATAAGCATGGTTCTACTGTATGTAAAATTTATCTAAACTATTAAACTGTTTCAACTGATGTTTATCATCATATTGTTAAAAGTATGTCTGTGGTATTCTGTCCTAGCCTCCAGCAATATGTAACTCAAAGTCAAGGTGAACCACAGGCAGTATTTGATTTTAACAATCTTTGTCAGATTACTTCTTTAAGAGCTTTCCTAATCATTCTTATTTTGCAAAATAGTTGCCTGTTCTTGTATCTTTGTATGTTCTTTTTCTGTTTAGGTCTTTAGAAATTAATGATTAAAAAAACAAGCAACTCCTCTGAGAGGTATAATTTTAAGAACATATAACTGCAGCGTCAATTTTTTAAAATTTAACTACTATATTATTTTTACCTTTTCTCCCTGTTCTATTCTCAATAAAATTATAAGTAGCAGAAAGGCTGTTATGTTTGCTGAGACTTAGCAAAAAGCTGTTCATGTAGATGAAACTTAACAGGAATCAAACAACATAGCTGCATATTTAACTACAGGTGCTCAAATGACATTTGTCCTGAAAAACAAAAGTCAAGTCAATGTACTTTAAAATGCAATACATGCACTCATTATAGATTCAGCTAATCCATCACACTCTCTATTTCTGTCTCTATACTTTTTTTTTTTTTGGTTTTACTTTATATTGTAGTTCAGAAGGTCAGATTTTACTGCAGGTGAAACTGGTTTACTTTTCACCTAGAGATTACCAAACACTGGTGCCTTTGTGTGTTAGGAGCAGGTTACAGAGACAACCAAGGCATGCAGCAGTCTGTGCAGCAGCTCACACAGACAGGTGCACATGTTTTTCTGTGTTGCACTAATTGTGTCAAACAGAGCATGATTTAGTGAGGTTAGGTTAAAAGATCACAATGACAACTAACTTTTCCATATCAATCTGAATGTATTTATGTGTATATCTTTTTTTTAATATGCCAGACAATTAATTCATACCTCATCTGACATCACTGCAAGGACAAAGGCCTATGTTGTAGGCCTGGCAAAATTCAGTTTCATCTATGCTTTCAAAAAGTGCTAAGCTAGCTCTGTACTTTCAGTGATGTTTTAAGACCATTAATTAAATGTGACAGGTATCTGATTACAGCTTTGTTTCTCTCATGTTGACCTCCAGATAGGTCTGCATCGCTTAAAATTTTTTTATCCTCTATTTTTTAAAATATGTACAGCGTTTTTCTTGATTCCCTCAACTTCTTATCACAATCTACATGGACTATGATCAGACATGTTGATCACAGAGAATGTGCATGACATACAGAAATGTCATCCTGCAGTGACACTGGGCTCTTAAGACCTTAATTAGCATGTCAGTTCCAAGATTTGAACTTTTTATGAAAAAATCTCTTCATTTTTATGTTAACCTTTAAACAGGATACTACTCTATGTTTTAATGACAATTGCAGCTATTTACTTGCCTTTTATCCCCAAAGAAGTAATCCTTTGAACTGCAGCTCCATTTCAGAGTCTTTAGTTTTCCACATTTTAATCACCTTTACTAAGTTTTAGTGGTGACTATGAGGTGAATAATTTATCATACTCTAAACAGAGGCAAAGAAGCAGAGTAAATGATCCTTCACAATTAGACTTAGAAGGTGACTTTAAAATCTTAGGGGATTGCCCAATATATTAAAAGTAGTCAATTTAAAAATTTAATTAGAATGGTAGAGACTGGTTTTGTGTGTTATACATGTACTTTAGGTTCACACAGAAGAAGATTTCAATAACACTTGCTCATTTTTATGCATTTGTGTTTTAAGATTCTCTTCTTGATAATGGATCTGCTTCTTCCCTTTTCAGATAGACACGACTAAATACACTCAGGCAAAACAAATACAAAGCCATTAGTGAAAGGGCACATTTTTGAGCAGTCAATTAGGGTAGTCTGGTCTATTTAAATTCTAGCCAATTTATTTTCCTTACACATTTAATTCATTAGAACAAGTTAGAGAAGCTGGGGACTCTACATAATGATCTTCTGGGTATTTTTCCTTACAGAGATAATCTTACAGAGATGACCTTAAATCTTGCACCATGGTATACAAACATATTTCTATTATTGATGAAAGAAAAGAATATACAATTATTCTATTCAGGTGTTGGATGTTTCGTACTGTTTTAAAGGTATCATGTCCCTCTTCAATATGTAAAAAAATTCTAATGGCAAATATTTCCTCACTGCATTTTTTTTGCAAGAGGTTGAAAGCATGATGGTAGTTCAGTGCTGGTTCCTGTTGGTAAATATTAAGTGGTTTAAATAAGTTGTTTATATGGCAAATCTGTACCCATGTAGATAGAATCATAGAATCTTGAAACTAAACCCCAGCTCCCTCAGCTGCTCCTCATAAGACTTGTGCTGCAGAGTCTTCACCAGCTCTGTTGCCCTTCTTTGAACATGCTCCAGCACCTCAATCAATGTCCTTGTGGTAAGAGCCCAGAACTGAACACAGGATTTGAGATGTGGCCTCACCAATACAGAGGGACAAAAACTGCCCTAGTCTAGTCAGCACACTATTGCTTCTTGACCATCTAGGCACACGCTGGCTCATGGTTAGCTGGCTGTTGGCCAACATTCACAGGTCTTTTCCTAGCAAGAGGCTTTCCAGTCACTCTTCCCCCAGCCTGTAGCATGGGCTGATTGTGACCCTAGTGTAGAACCTGGCACCTCACCTTGTTGAACTTCATACAACTGGCCTCGGTCCATGGATCCAACCTATCCAGATCCCTCTGCAGAACCTTCCTACCCTCCAAAAGATCAACATTTCCATGCTGCCTGGTGTTGTCTGGAAACTGACTGAGGGGGTGCTTGAACCCCTGGTCCAGGTCATTGATGAAGATATTAAACAGGGTTGTCCACAATACTGAGCCTTAGGGAACACCAGCAGTAACCCGCTGCCAGCTGGATGTAGCACCATTCGCCACCCCTCTTTGGGCTCAGCCATCCAGCCAAGAGTACTCTCATCCAAGCCATGAGCAGTCTCTCCAGGACAATCCTGTGGGAAATGGTGTCAAATGCTTTATTACAGTCTAGGTAGACAACATCCACAGCCATTCCCTCATCCACCAAAGATGGCACCTTGTCATAGAAGGAGATCTGGTCAGTCAAGCTGGACCTGCTTTTCATAAACCCAGGCTGGGCATGATCCTATGTATTGTGCTGCATGATGGTACTCAAAGTGATCTATTCCATGACCTTCCTGAGCACTGAGGTCAGACTGAGAGGTCTGTGGCCCCCTGGATCCTTCTTCTGGCCCTTCTTGCAGATGGGTGTCACATTTGCTTACCTCCACTCAACTGGGACCTCACCTATAGGGATGGTTGATAATTGATGGAAAATGGTTCCACAAGCTCTTCTGTGGAGGGCAGTGAGCACTTAACACTTCCTTGGAGGACAGAAGCCTAAGGGCAAAAGGACTCAGAGATAACCAACTCACTTTTATGGTGACCAAGTGAACAACCCCCAGCATGCCTTGCTTCCTTATGCTAATACCTTGTACCCAGTTGGCTAATTGGTTTCTACCCCACCCCCTGCCTTTCCCATAAAAAGGCCCCTTGAGTCTGTCATGAAATGAGGGTTTTTGTTGTCACTGGCCATCCCTTTGCAGGCAGTGCTGGACAATAAAAGCTACCTGTAGAGCTGCCATACAGAGCTCCTGTCTCTCTGTCCCCGAGTTCACCTCGGGTGATCTCACAAAGAGCTGAATCACGAGAGCTGGAATCACTTGTAGCTGAGAAATTGCTACACCTTGCTGAAATCACTCGCTGTCCAGGGAGGCTTGCATTGCCCCTGGAAGAGCTGTTCTCTGCAGCATGCTCTCTCTAGGGAGGTTGTGGCAAACTGGTGCTTCACCAGCATCAAACCCTCTGAGACACACTCTTCCACCAGCTACCTCGGTACCCTTGGGTGGCTGCTATCCGGCCCTATAGACTTGTGAGTGTCTAAGGGGTGTAGCAGGTTAGTGACCTTTTTTCCCATGGCTTACTGGGGCTTCATTCTGTTTCCCATCCCTGTCTTCCAGCTCAGGGCCCAGGTATCCTGATAACAATTGGTTTTACTTTTAAAGACTGAGACAAAGAAAGTATTAGGTACCTTATCCCTTTCCTCTTCCTTTGTTGTTATGTTTCTGCCTACATCCACTGAAGGGCAGAGAGTCTCCTTAGCCCTCCTTGTGTTGCAGATGTGTTTATAGAAATATTTTTTATTACCTTTTATGGCAGTAACCATATTAAGTTCCAGCTGAGTTTTGGCTCTTCTAATTTTTTCCCTGCATGACCTCACAACATCCCTGTAGTCTTCCAGAGTTCCCTGCTCCTTCTTCCAGTTTGTTTCTGGTGTAATTTCTGTGGAGAAATATTCTATGGCTCACCTGGAATGTGATTATTCAATATGTTTTCAAATTGAAGTACTTTTATCTTGAATAACACAGAAAGGCTCAGTGGTTTTGGGTTTTTTTTTCTTCCACTGCTGTAAATAGCCTTTGAATTTCACCTTTTGAAGATGACATCAGACTTACCAATTTTTTCTTAACTATCTTTAGAACGAGGAGAAGATTGATTCCTTTAATGTCAAGCATTATACTGAGGCTAACAGTTCTGGAGAGCTGCAACGTTAAATAGCATTAGAAATAATATACACACCTTCACAGTACTTCTAGAGTTGTATTTTTACTAATTTAGAAGGGATAAGTGAGACCATTTAAACATTCCTCTCAGTATCACTGCCAATAAAGCTGACCTTTCTTCAGGAGAAAACCTTATTTTTACAAGCTAAACTCCATCAAACTTGTTTTATAAGCCATCTTACCTTCAAATTCAATAAAAATTTAAATAAAGAGGAACAACAATAATTGCTTTTACTGGGAAACTTTATAATTTTCTTTCAGGAAGAAAAGCAAAATACATGTTCTGTGAAAGAAATAATTAATTGTAGCTCCATAGGATATTATTTTAATGCTTTTTAGTTCAAGGCTGCAGGTATCTCTTTGGGGAAGGGCATGCTTCATTACCAATTATAAATCATGTTTAGTACATCTTATTTGAATGAAACATGTAGCACTAAGAGTGAGATATTGGAACCTTTTGAAAACTTTATAAAAATATTCCTTGACTTCTGCTAGATCTAAAATGTCAGACAAAGTCTAACCTAACATTTATCCCCTGTTGAGTAAGTTCTATTGAAGCTTGTGACAGAAACTTTTCTACAGGAATCCTGTGGGAAGATGTCCACATTCTGTGGGACCTTAGTGAAATTACATAAGTGTCCATGTATTTATGAGTTTATGTATTTTAGGATATCTTTGTGATCCGAGAAAATAACATTGATTCTTTTTTTTGCCATTAGATAATTTTGAGGCAAAACCCCCATGTGGTACTAAATCAATTTTAAAAATTCAAAATAGTTTCTCAAAATAGCCTAATATGTTTTCTCACATGACAAAACTAGAGAAAACAAATGGAGTTACACCAGTATATGTCAAGTGTTTTATATTTTATATTCATGTGATTTTAAGAGTATGAAAGGCTACACAAACACAAAATCAATCATAAGCTCTGAGCAACTGAGATAAAAAGGAAATAAATTTTTTAGAAGTTCAGCTGATAAAAACAATTCAAGGCATGTTATAGGACTTGAAAAGCATTACCTGTCATGTGAATGTGTAATGATTACTTTGTCTTCTAAAACTGCAGCTAAACTAAAATCACTAAGTGTGATAGATGTGTGAGTCGGCTTGTTAAAACATCCACAGCCTTCTCAGCATTTCAGTAATCTCCTTGTGGGATCTCAGTGGACACAGGGCAATGGTTTCTTCCCCTCACTTGTTGTGGTTTGGTATTTTGGGTTTGTGTTTTTGATTTTTCAATGTGAAGGAGCAGGGATGCATGAAAGAAAAAATGCAGGCCAAAAGAAAATATAATTGCAACAGCTGGAATAAATTATCATCAGTCAAGATGTCTTGGAGGGTGGGGACATGGGAAGATCTGTTCCAAGGCTGTGATAGTTTTTGAGGACAAAGCAGTTAGAGTCTTTCCCATTGTGGAAACCATTTGAATTTTTTTGAATAAAGTTTTGAATTTTCTGTATTCAGTGGAGTAAAGAGATTAATTAACCTTTCTTATCTGTGAAATTAGAACTTTCATAAACTCAGAGGAAAACAGAGGCAGTATCTATATGTTACACAGGTCAAGCAAGTAGTCCTGACTTACCCAAGACACTGAATTATTGCAGCAGAAGAGACTGGTTTTAATATGCCAGCTGTACTTTTCAACTAAAATTAGTGAGCTAACTTATTATGGCAGTATTTTTATTTTAAAAATGTCCTGGGGTTATATGCCAGTTCTGTGCTACTTCACTATAACAAACAACCCTAAATAATGCTCTGACACTTACAAATAGATTCAATTATTTTATCACCACTGAAGTCAACTGCCATTGTTGGTTTTTAATGTGAAATGCAGGTTTACTGATGCCTAGCTAGCAGGCCATACCTAAGTTTACAAAATACTGCTTGCTTGTTATTAGCATAGGTTTTCTTATTATCTGTGAAAAAATTTTCCAGGCTTGCTGAGGAGAATTGATGATCCTGGTTGAGCAAGAATGTGAGCCAAACCCTTTCCTGATCACTTGCTAGACCAAGGGCTGACACCTGAATGGTGTCTGGGGTGAAGCAGAGGCCTCACAGCCCGATGTGTAGCACTGAGGCACAGAAGAGCACCTGCAGCTCTGTACCAGCCATCAGCCTCACTCCCCCTTCACTTGGCATAACAGGCCCATAAGCATAACTGTGAAGTTAAGCTTAGTGAAAAGCTGAATTTGTTTATTTGGTTTGACTTGCTATCTTAGTTTAGTTGATCATTGGCTAGCCTTAATATATCCAATGTGAAAGCATTTAGGGCATTTATTAACAATAATTACAAATCTGAATTGTTGTTGCTTCAATAAACTGGACTATCTGTGAATATGTGATTGTGAAAGTTCTTGTTGACTGCAACTGGACTTATAGTGCTGAATTGGCTGCAATGAGAAACTACACCCAGCCTCATCCAACCCTCTGAGGACCAGTTGAAATGCAAAGGAGTTTATTTTCTCCCAAATTCCTTTACCCTTAAAACACCACTGTTAGGAGAATTGTGTGTCTGAAAACCTCTGCAACTCATGAAAGCATGCTACCTTCATACACATGAAAGTATGCTTCAGGAATGGCACTGAAAATTTCAAATTTTAATCTTTGCAAAACAAGGCCACTAAGAAACAGAAAAACTGTTTTCAGAGGCTGAGGTTATATTGGCATTTGTGGTTCATGTAAATAATATTTTATCAGTCCATGGGCAAATACTGCATTTTTTATCTTTATTTCCCAGTAAAGTAAATACTGAATTTAATATGAAGGTACCATTGTGACAAGGTAAAGATGCTTACAGCAAAATTAAATTGTAACACAGGCTGTGATTCAAACTCAGACCTGTGATTACTTTGGTGAAATTCAGTGATGCTAGAAGTCTGCATGGGGTCTGAAGTTCTAAGCCCAGATACAGGCCTTGAGTATTTTATAATACAAACCATGCCTCTAGCACCATGTAAAGGTGCAAATAACTTCTACAGATATCCTATATTTCTTCATACCTGCTTTCTTAGAATACAATCTTAGGAGACAAGTATTTTATTTATTACTTTGGAGTTTTTCCTTTTTTTCCTTTTTTTTTTTTTTTTTTTTTACTGCTCGTAAATAAAACATACTTCCAAGCATAGAGGAAATTGAAGTGACTAAGAAGTTACTTCCAATCCTTAACTTCAACTTTTTCTCATAATTACATTTGAACTATGACTTTCATCTATAGATCTATAGAGAAGACTTAATACACTCTTCCTTGATAATTTTCTTTCTAATACAATAGAGATTTACTTTAGGAATAAAGCTTTGCACTCTGGTGAATAATGGGAAAATATGGCCATTTCATGTAAAAGGAAAACATGAGTACATTTTCTGCTAAACATGGCTAGAACCAGTACAGGACTTCTAATCTGAGTATGATTCTGTAACTCAATAAAAGTCTTGAGATGAATTGAGGAAGAGGATACTAATTCTGAGAAATAAAGTACATTTTTAGTAAAATAAGTATAATGAGAATTTTTCTTGATTTCTTTGGTCATGTTTTTGCATCTGATGATGTAGTTGATGAAATAATGATGACTGTAGTAATTTCATACTGCACATCAATGCCAGAACTTAGCAGTGTGAATCTTGCTCCTTGGGGCAGTAAAACCCCAATTACATAACTGGAGTTTACCTCAAACCACACTAAGCAAGGGAAATGTGCTATTATAGATAAATCTAGGTTATTTAATCTGTTCACACATTTTTTAAAAGCCATTGATCTAAATTACTGCAATTATAGTAAGGGCACATACTGTCTTGTGTCTGTATTAAGAAGACAGCAGACAATAAAAGGATTGAGTTGTGATTGATCTCAATGAACCCCTCTCAAAAGCATGACATCCCAAGCCATGAACAACACCCAGCCTTTGTTTTGTGCTGTCTGTGGAAATGGAGGTATATTTTCATTGAATGGGCTTATGTGAAAATATACGCATACAGCACGGAGTTAACCTTAGGAAAGAACAAGGTACAAATTAACTTGTTTTGCTTTTTCACTTGACAGCATCTCATTTATTTATTACCTATTCTTTTACTCTCACTAATTATAAAAGTGATTGTAATAAGAACTTGAAATCCTTCATGTCAGGAAGCAGGCTCTAAAAAAAGTCTAATTTTAAAGCAGCAGTATAATTGAGCTGCTCAGATGACAGTTTCTTGAAGATGTGAAAACAATTGCAAATTATCTTGAAGGCAAGTGAATCTCTACTTGATAATCATTGTATGTTCATACTTTTAAGCGAGGCTTTTGTTTCACACTGAGATGCCCAACGTCATAATCTCTTCATCCTAATATGCAGACAGTGAGCAGAGATTTCTTCCAGCTGTCAGAAAACAGAAAAATTGATTTGACAGGGTGTTGAACACTGATTTTAGTAGAATATTCAGTATTGCCCTTGTACTTCCTTAAGACAGTCCCAATTGCATAACACTGGTTAGAACAAAAAACACAAGGTCTGAAGTTCTCTAGGTAGATTTTCTTTAGTAACTTGGTAATTCTGGAACAGCTTTTCAGCCATCTTAATTTTAGTCTTCTTCCAGCTGCTGGCATTCAGAAACCTCAGGCATGATGAATTCCTGCCTCCACAACTCCACTCAAAAATTTGCTTCTATCAGGTTCTTCACTCATCTCCTTACCCAGAGGTACTCAATAAAGGGAGATAGGGGAAGTTGTGAGGGTCTTTTCCTGTCTCACAGACATTGAAGCTGAACCAAACCATGAGAACTGTGCCTGCCTTTTCCTCTACTAAGAACTGGAACATTTTGATAGAAATGGTGATTCAAAATACAGATACCTTGAAGGTATTGTTCCTGTGTTAATGGGCATAGTGTTAAAAAAAAATGTTAATGACATAAATCGGTATACTTAGTTCTTTAGAAATAGTGAAATGAAAATACACTTCCCTAAATATGTCTGCTGTGTCTTCTGTACACAATCTTGGATTAAACAAAGCATAAAATATTCTCCCCTGTCCATGCAAAAAACAAAGAAATTAATCCATTAAAAAGGACTGATAATGAAGAGGAAGTCTGGAGTATTTGCTTTCATCAGACATATAAAATATGTGTATTTTAAATGATGTTACTTCTCCAGTTAAGATATTGTCACTGTATCAAGGTTGTATGCACTTTTATCTTGTTTTAGTTTTAAGAAATCCTCCGGCCCATATCAAGCAGTAGGAACTGGGAACAAACAATATGGGCATCCTAGGTAAATAGTAGCTCTGACTATTCTGGTTTTAGTGTTTCAAACTGAACTGGAATATATAATTTTATACTGAATCTACTGCTGGATGCTACAATCACTGTGTAGGTATCTATGACGTACCATTGCAGCGTATCAGAAATCAGACTAAGTTCTGTACATTTTATGGAAAATTTGTAGTAGCAAAGCCCATAGTGAGTCAGGAAGACAAACCTTTAAGTCTTAGGTGACTAAAGACATATTAGACATTTGTTTGGTATGTGATTTGTGATGAAAGATCCAGTATTCAGGAAGAGGTCGCTGACTTAAAAATATTAGCTTATTAAATCTTGTAACAGATGGTTCTTTGTGTTATGTTCACTGTCATAACCTTTCATCTTCCTAAAGGTTTCACTGCTTTCCTTTTTTTTTTTTTTTTTTTTTTGTGATATCTATAAAATATTCCTAGTTTAATTACAGTTTCTACTTCTTTTAGCCAGGCAAGGTTTCTTTTTCATTTCTGTTGCATGATTCAGTTACCAATCTAGACTTAAATGAAATTCAATTATTTATTAAGGTATGATCTGAAATCTTGAATTTAGAAGATAGAAGAGTAAAAAATCCTAGAAGTAACACAATATCTTATCTACCATAACTAGTTTTACACTGTGGATTTAGTGGATTTATAGGACAAGGCATTATGGCAACAGCAGGGTTTTCAGGGCAATGGCAGTTTGGGTAGAAGAGCCAAACTTGCTTCAAATGTAAATGTGCCAACTGAGAAATACTCTTTATAAAACAGTGTAAAATTTAGTTAAGACACTTTTGCAGCACAGGAGCTATGAAACACTAGTAAGTCAGGATCTATGTGGTTGATGTAATTCACCATTAAAATAAGCACAAGACATTGTTTTGTCTAACTTATACTAAAGTAACACAAAATTATTCTCTATCCTAAGAGATTTTCTGCCAACATACTTTCTTATGGACTGGCTAGACAGAGGCTATCTTACCAAACAAAACATTTCATGTAGAGCTACTGTGTTTTTAGATACAACATTTCATGTAATATTGCTCTTTAGACTCCCATGGAAAAATGTGTATGTAAATAGAAGACTTGGAAAAAAATACTGATATAGTAATAGTGGATATGAATAAAGAGCAGAAAGAGGAATTTTTAGAACATCAGCTCATTTTACTAAAAGAGAAGAATCAAGAAATGGCAAGCCTTGCTATTTATTGTTGCAGTAGCAGTTTCTTCTATTTTTATCAAGCATACTTAACAACATTTGGAAAATGTGATAGTTAAAAACAATCAAAATGTTAAATTAGTGATTATACGCTATTAACTTTTCCATTTGCTTCCATAAAAATCCAGTTGTAAGTAACAATTACTTCCAGTTTCTCTTCAGTTTTATTTGAAATGTCTGGTGCCTGGTTTCACAATTCTGACAATTCTGAAATAAGTTCTAAAATATGGCTCTGCACACTGACGTGAACCTTCATTTCAAAGATAGGAGAAAGATTGTGGTTTAGGACCTGAAAAGGTCAGCTATTAAGCTACCATACTCTTCTTTGTATTGCAGTTAAATACTTTCTGTCAGGGAGTACAGAAGACATATATGTGGGATCCACACTGTAGTGGTTTGGTTCAAAAAGCCCATTACTTACTTATTTTCCTTCTGTGAGATAAGAACCAGGAGAAAAGCAAAGCAGGTACAAAACTTAAACCTTAAAAGCATAAGGAAGTTTATTAACAGAACTAAAAGGCAGGAAAAAAATAGTTAGACTAAACCTTCAGAACACTTCTCCCCCACCTTCTTCCCTCCTCCCACCGACAACGTAAAAAAAACAACCCTCAAGGTTTTCCAGAGTCAGTTTACCATCTCTATAATAACCTTTCTCAGTCCACTTAGGGAGAGGAGTCTCTCTTGCTCATGCT
>VXAD01004607.1:1000231-1046582 GCA_013399195.1 Dicrurus megarhynchus | reverse complement strand
AATTCGCTTATCTCTCCTTGCCGGGCAGCAGCAGTGGGTGAGGGGGGGCATGGCCCGCCTGGAGCAGCTGAGGGGGCCTGGCCCGCCCAAAGCAGGGCTGGGGGGACCGGGCCGGAGCAGTCGAGGTTGGAGCAGGGCTGGGGGAACCTGTCCTGGCCGAAACAGGGCTGAGGGGGCCAGGCCGGGCCGCAGATGGAACAGGGCCGCTCCAGGGTGGTCTCCTGGCCGGCCCGACCAGGGGCTGAGCAGGGCCTGGCCCCACTGGGCCGTGCCCCGGGCCTCCCCCAGTTACCTGTCCGAAAGCCGGAAGTCAGAGAGGGCTTCCCGGCCTCTGTTCGTTCTTAAATGTGTATCACAGAGGCGTACCAAGCTTCTTAAGTGGCTTAAAGAAGTTGTCAATATTCCAACTAGCCAGTTGATTGGTTAGGTCAGGTCTAGAGGAAGCCGTAAGCACCTCTTTGCAAAAAAATCACTTCCGAGGCTGAAGGAGTCTTCCTCAAAAACTCAAACTATGCTAACCCATGACAACACATACAATAATCTGTTTATGAAAATTATTTGGGGAACTCTAACATCTGAAAGCAGTAGTAAAATGAGAAGAATTACTGCAAATGATCTGGATTTATTTCCTACCATTTTTATTTTAAAATCTCGGTTTTCATTTGGAATCCAATCAATATTTGTGTATTTTTGAGCTACAAGAACAACTGTTCTTCTTTGGGTACATGCCCAATATCAGTCTCTGCAGTGAAACTTTTGGGATTATTAACAGAGACTTACTAACAGCTGTACTCTAAAAAGACTGGAGGAAGTTCAAACTAAGTGTTTCCAGTATGCAGTGTAAGCTCTCACAGCACCAAGGTCAGGGAAGATGAAACTGAAACATTAAAAATAAATCAGAGGGTTACCAGCAGATGTCAAGGACGCCCAAGAGTAGGATCTGTGTACAAATATCCATAATCCAATTCACTGCAGCAGACCCCAAATTTAAACTACCAAAGTTAAGTAAAGTGTCTTTACTTGTATGCAATGACAAAAGACCTCCTAAGGGGGCCATTTTGATCGTGAGGTTTTCCAATTATTCTGTTTATCAGTGAATTGGTCATAAAGAAAAAAAAAAGTAACATAACGATGGTGTGAAGCAACAGGCAAGAATCTGCTAATCAACATCAATTTTACTATAAAATGGGAGAGGAGAAGGAGAAATCTTAATCACAGAGTTTGTAATTTCCATGCTAGGCACAGTGTGAGAGAGACATCCAAAGCTGCCTTCGGTTGTATGGAATAAATAAAGTTAAAAAAACCCAAACAAACAAAAAAACACCACCAACAACAAAAAGAATTGAAAACACTAATAACAGCTGAAAACAAGCCCAGTAAAGCTACTCTACTGTATATTTATTCAGTCAAAGAGAGGAGACTTGCAAGTGTCATGAAAGAGGTAGTCTTTAGGAAAGAAAATAGCAAAAAAGTAGGTAGCAGCTTCTTATGAAGATTCTTCTGTTATCTTTCATTTATGTGAGCATTATCATTAGATCTAGATGTGTAAAATCAGCTTCTCATTCATGAGACAGCAGATGCAAGGGCAATCATATTCGGCTGGGTCTTTATTAAATGTACTGTTCCCTTAACTAAAATAGCACATTCAAGGTGAGAAAACAAAGTCGTGTCTGTTTTTAATTCTGGTGTAAAATATAGTCTATGGTTTCAGCAGGCACAGAAACAGGAGGTTATAAACCAAAACTTTCTTTCTTTGGAGACAAAGAAGTGGTTTCTATGTATGCATGTATATATATGTGTATGTATGTAGGTAAGTTTGTATTTTCAGGCTCCATACATTATTAAAGCAGCAATATGTTTCCATGTCATAAGTAGTAAACATAAATTAAATATTGCTTTTAAAGCTCTAAATGATTGAAAATAGGAAAATGCAAAGTAACTTAGTGGAGGAGGATGGATTTGTGTTGGTTTTGCTCTGGACTGCAATCACAAATAATCGGGTAATTTCTCTTTTAAAGAAAAGAGCAGAAGGTACAGGAAGAGTACACATTGTTTGCAAAGAGTTTTTGAGGTACTGAGAATTTTTTATAGTCAGTAACTATTTCAAAGCTATCCAGGACACAAATTAAGGTTTCCTGTGTCGTTGAATGTTGCCCTGGTCTTTTATGTACTAGTCAGTACCTCAAATATGCAAAGCTCATAAATTGGACACGGCACAGGCAAAGATAATAAGTGACATTTATAATGATTTCAAAAAAGTTGTATTAGTTTTTTATTTGAGTTTTGGCCTCAGAAGCTTTAGAGCACATTTGAGTTACATTTATCCTTTTTTTCTCCAAAGATGTGGGAGCTAGGAACTGCTAAAATGAAGCACATATTTTCTTCTAATTACATGACTGGAGGAACTGGAGCTTAAAGTTTGTACAACATGGGAATTGCAATAAAATTGGAAGTTGACAAGTGTGCACTATATAGAAGAAATCTTAATCCAAAATGAGAATCTTGACATAAGAAAACCTGGTAATTATTTTAAATGATCAGTCCATAGGTATGCAAGTAGTAAAGATGGAATGGTAACATCCCTGCAGGACCAGACCTATAGAGAAATCCACTGGAAACATCAAAATTATCTTTTTTTTTCCCACATATTTCTATTTCATCTGAATATAAAACTCTATTATTGCCTTCTTGTGCTCCCTTCTGATTAACTTTCTCATATTTACACTCTATGGCAATTTTCATCTTTCTTTCCTACTGGAAGTATAAAGTACATTTTTCTTACTCCTAAGTTAAGGATTTCTGTGTAGAGGCAGCTCTGCATTTATGTCATCATACTGCAGAATGTCATCATACACAAGTGCTGGAAGTGACATATTTGGTGATCAAGTGTCAGGCATGTTTAAGGAATGACAGAGAACTGAAAGTTGCATCAGCCATTCTGATGCAGATGGAGAATTCCATGTTTATGGAGCCTTCCACTCAAATGTCACAAGGATTGAGAAGTCTCATAACATATAAAGAAGTCTTTTTAGTGGTGATACACGCACCCTGTATGATACCTGATCAACCTACACTCACCTAGTTAGTGCTATCTGGAGGTGATAAGCATCCGTATGGATATGGCCAAGTGTTTCTGAATGAAGAGTGTGATTGTCACCCATCTATGCTGAAGTAGTATGAAGTAGTTCTGGGGTAAATTCTGTCAGACATCCAGGAAAGAAAATATTAATCTGAAATTCCAAGGTCACTTGGCTACCCCCCAGGCCTGCAGCAGTCTCAGTCTCCCCTCACTCATTGTTTTGTAGTTCACAAAACACAATGATGAACAGATGTGATCAAAGGAAAAAATCTTCCAAATGGAATGGGAGATCACCTCTGACTACTGTTCATTGTGGCCTTTTTGGTACTTAAAAGGGGTTTATACAAAAGATGGAGAGGGACTTTTCACATGGGCAGATAGTGATAGGACAGGGGGAAAATTTTTAAATTTATAGAGGGAATATTTAGTATAGATGTTAGGAGGAAAATCTCTACCCAGAGGGTGTTGAGACACTGGAACAAATTGCCCAGAAAAGTTGTGGGTGCCCTGTTTATGGAAGTATTCAAGGTCAGGTTGGATGGGGTCCCGGGAAACCTGACCTAGTGGATGGCATCGCTGCCCACGGTGGCTAGAGGGGGCTTCAAAGTAGATGATCTTTAAGGTCTCTTCTAACACAAACTGTTTTATGGTTCTATAATACTGTTCTTGCCAAAACAGCAGCAGGTGCCATTGTCTGTCACCTAATGACAACTTGCCAAAAACCTTTTGTGAGCCACTGTGTGTTATGATGCCCTGCATCACTGGTTGAGTTAATGTAGTTACACAAGCGCTTGAAAATGGCACATGTCAGCTCCCGAAAACATGGCTCCCTGAACAGAAATCAAAGATATGTCAGGGTCTTGCATTAGCCTCAAGTTCCTGAGCTTAAGTTGTCTCAGATCTAGTCTCTGTTGCTAAGGGCATTCTTGGTATACATACACTAAGCTCTGTCTGTAAAGAAGATGAAGAAATTCATATTAAAACTTTTCCTTGATAAACCTCCTCTTTTGACACCTGAGCTGTAATTTTACTGTGAAGCTGCTTTACTTAGCTTCTACAAATGGGCTTTTTAATTTCTTTATGTGCTGAGAAAAATCTCTTAAGGCCATCATGATGAAAAATACACACTGCTTTGCTTATAGAAGGATTTTAGTACTGAATGTCTTTGTACTTGTAGCAAGCACATTCAGAGCAGTTTTTACAGCAGGTAATATTCCATGTATTTATTTCAGGCTGATGCTGGTCTTGATTGTCAGTGGGATTAAAGCTATGTCATCAGTTGTTGGTATCATATAATGTACTAATAAACTGTGACAACTTGACCTTGCAACCTAACTTGTTCTTAATGTTATCTATGAGGCTACTCTAAATTATCTCATAATGTATTTCCTTTTTTGACCATACTGCTAGGAATCTCAAAAGTACACCTTTACAAGTCTTATGTCTTGATGTAAAGTACAGACCCAGAATTTTTTTAAAGAACTTACTCTTCCCTCTAAATGAATATACATTTGACATGTATACTGAAATCTTCAGAAATTACTGGGTACCCTCCCTCACTGTATGCACTCTAGCACCTTTATAGTCTAATTACCCCTAGTGAAAATCTTCGTTCAAGGTTATGTAAATTACATCTAACCTCTTTAAATGGCATTGGGGAAAAAGATGCAAAAATAAACTTGCTGGTGTAACATTAAGATATAGTGCTAGTTACAAGAATATACTAAAATTATTAAATATAAATTTAATGGAAAATAATTGACAGGAAAGGAAACCTTCGTTTCAGCTAGGTTTATGTAAATTAGTCCCTAAAACAAAGTATTTAAATAGACCTACTTTGAGAAAGAATATTCTGTTACTACTTTTTACACATGAAATCATCTTAAGGGCAAAAAAGCACTACAACTTATGCATGAAAAAAAGATTTTATTGTTAGAGTAATCAAAATGTAACAGTTACTACTTGTCCAGTTAACTGATAAAATGTTAATTAGTATTACAGTTAAGATTTATATGCACTTACTTCCTTGTATCTATGCACTGTGCTCCCTCTCCCAATATCCTTTTAGTTCCTGAGGTCAAATTTACTAGTCTTTCTCAGAAATGGAAAGAGGTTATGATAAGACACTACCACCACCAGCCTCAAATTCTTCATCAGCTAGCATTTAATGCTAGCAAGGGAAGAAAGAGAGATGGTTATCTTCCTTGTTCTTCTGAGCCAATTAAGGCTATCTTTTTTTTTGTGTTTTGTTGTCAGTCTATTTTTTTTACACAGTAGCCTCCTTAAACCCCAATTAAGACAAAACATGTAAGGGTTCTGAGTTTCTAAATTGATCTTAATTACCCTGAGTAACCTCATCTGGGACAGACCCTCACCATATCCTTTCCCTGCAGTGCCATGACATTTATTTCAGATTAGACTAGGACACCGATTTTTTTCTTAAGGTAAATTAAAGTGATCTGTTTTCAGTCCTGACTTTAGCCCCAGCTTGGATCTTCACCTATGTGAAGAGGCATGAAGAACTAACAGGATTGAATTATTTAAACATTTCTGGTTTTGCATCCATATGTACTTTAATCAATGATATATAAAATTTGACAGTGTTAAACTTTACCAAGACACTATGAGTAATGATAAGTGAGAGGAAATATACTTAATTAGGGAATGATGTTAAATAACTGAGCATCACTAATGAAACATTTTTTTCTAAAATCAGAACTTATAACACTCAACTTTTTAAAGCAGAGTATTCACTAGTTTGTGCAAATTTCAATATAAAAATATTAATTTTCCATTTCAAATTTTCAATTGATCATTGTGCTGGTTATGTCTGGGGGAGAGTTAATTTTGTTCACAATAGCTAATTTGTGCAGAAAACAGTGTTGATAATACAAAGATTCCTTTATCACTGCTGAGCAGTGCTTACATAGCATCAAGGCCTTTTCTGTTTCTCCTACTACCCTCAGAGTGAGGGGGCTGGGGGTGCACAAGACGTTGAGAGGCGTCGGTGATTAGGGCATGGACCCAGACCAGCAGGAAATCTGACTAATTTATTGAAAAGAAATGAGCTGGTTTTATACACTTTTCCAAGGCACAGTATTTCCTTACATGGCAATTCTCACTACGTGACCTATCCCATGTTGCCACATCAGCAGCACACTTTCCAAATGTCCTTTATGGGGTGGTCACTCGCTGTTCACCCGTCTGTCAGCTCCCGGCAGGCTCCTCTCTGTAGGGGTCTGCCGTGTGACACCTCCTCCTCCCAGGGTCTGGTGGAGACAAGCCTCTGTGTGCTGCCACGTGCTTCTTTGTGCTGCCATGTGCCTCTGCAGGCGTGTCCCACAGCCCACAGCTCAATTCTATCTTATCTGTCCTCACAGGGAGGGGACACAGCTGGGACAGCTGGCCCCAGATGACCAAAGGGATATTCCATATCACATGGCATCATGCTCAGGATATAAGATGAGGCACAGAACAAGGAAGGGGAAGAAGTTTTGAGTGATGGCATTTGCCATTCCAAGTCACTTTTGTGTGTGATGGAGCCTTGTTTTCCTGGAGATGGCTGATCACCTGCCTGATGATGGGAAGCAGTAAATTAATTCCTTATTTTTCTTTGTTTGTATATGCAGCTTTTGCTTTATGCTTTAAACTGCCTTTATCTCAACCCATTAGTTTTCTTTTTCTTTTCAATTCTGTACCCCATCCCAGTGAGGGGAATGTGCTAACCCCAGCTGTGCTGCTGCTTAGCTGCTAGCTGGGGTTAAACCATGATAAACATGATTGTGCAGTTGATAGTGGGGTTTAACATTTTGAAACATCTTCCATTTGTAAAACTAAAAGGGAAAGTGGTTGGTCTCTCATCATACACTTTCAAATTCATTAGTGATCCAGTAACATGGAGATATTGACTCTGAAGAGACCTGTAAATAATTTGAGCATTTCACTTTGCAGGAGGAATAATTTTACATATTGCTTTTTAAAATTCTGTTTTGTATCATACTTCAGAAGCAAAGGTGAAAAAAAAAATCTGAAGTGCAAGCAGACACTACACTCATGTTAAGGATGCTGACTGTCAAGTGTGTAAACCCAAGGGAACTGTGCTCCTCTGTACTGATGCAGAGTCTTTGATCAACTGCATAACTTCTCAGTCTCAAGATTACAATGAGTATCTTGTGTGCATTCATTTTGGAATGCATTTAAAATTATATTTAATGAGGAAGGGCAACTAGACTCTTAATCTAACTGCTAGTGTGGTGATCATGAATTGGTATTCATCTTGAACTAGAATTCGATGTCATTCAAGAGGGACTGTTTAGGTTTTTCTAATATTTTGTTCTTGTCATACTTGCCAGTATGCAGCGTCAAGGTCTTCATTCCCCCACGTATGCATTATCACCTAAAAAGTTTCATTTTATGACAGTCTCTGATGCTTATAAACCACACTGGATTCACAGCTCTTTTAATTTTTCTGGACTTCAAAGTGTTTAAGACCAGTGGTGGTTAGGAGCCCAAAGCATAAAAACTAAATGGATTAATAATACGTCTTCTTAAAATGTCCCTTGGCAACTTGATTGCAAGTTATCTAAAAAGCCATCTTTATGCATCTGTATAGCAATATCACACTATTGGTGAGGGACATGAGCAATTATGGGAGGCCTGCTGTGGATAAATATACCACTTAATGTAAAAGACTAATAGAATTACTTAGAATCATAGAATATCCTGAACTGGAAGGAACCCACAGGGATCATCGAATGCCAGTTCCTGGCTCTGCACAGGACGGCCCCAAGAATCACAACACTTCTTGAACTCTCTCAGGCCTAGTGCCATGATCACCTCCCCAGGGGAGTGTGTTTCAGTGCTCAGCCACCCTCTGGGTTAACATCCTTTTGCTAATATCCAACCTAAACCTCCCCTGACACAGCTTCAGGCCATTCCCTCAAGTCCTGTCACTGGACACCACAGAGAAGAGATCAGTGTCTGCCCCCACTCTATGCCTCATGAGGAAGTTGTGAACTTCAATGAGGTTTCCCCTCAGTCTCCTCTTCTCCAGGATGAACAGAAAAAGAGCCTTCAGCTCCTCCTTATATGGCTTTCCCTCCAGACCCTTCACCAACCTCATTGCCCTCCTTGGGAAAATCTCCAATAGCTTGATGCCTTTTTTTATAGTGTGGCACCCAAAACTGCCCCCAGCACCCGAGGTGAGGCTGCCCCAGTGCAGAGCAGAGTGGGACAATCCCCTCTCTTGCCCGGCTATCGATGCTGTGCCTGATGCCCCCCAGGACAGGGCTGGCCCTCCTGGCTGCCAGGGCACTGCTGACTCCTGTTCAACTTGCCATTGACCAGGACCACCAGGTCCCTTTCTGAAGCACTGCTCTCCAGTATCTCATTCTCCAGCCTGTACGTACATCCAGGGTTGTCCCATCCCAGGTGTAGAATCTGACACTTGTCTTTGTTAAACCTCATACGGTTGGTGATTGGCCAGTCCTTTAGTTTGTCCAGGTCTCTCTTCAAGGCCTTCCTGCCTTGGAGGGAGTCAACAGCTCCTCCCAATTTTGTATCATCTGCAAACCTGCTTAGTATCCCTTCAAGTCCTGCATCCAAATTGTGTATGAAGATGTTGAAGAGCACAGGGCCAAGGATGGAGCCCCACTAGCAGAACCCCACTAGTGACAGATCACCAGTCTGATGTCACCCCATTCACTATGACCCTTTGTGCCTGACCCGTGAGCCAGTTGCTCACCCACCACATCATGTGGTGTTTATCCAGCTGTGTGCTGGACATTGTGTCCAGAAGGAGCCTCTGAGAGATGGTATCAAAAGCTTTACTGAAATTGGTATTGAAATCTTTACTGAAATCCAAAGAGATTACATCATCTGGGTTCCCTTGCTACTTGCATTACCCTATTACAGCCCTATTGCAATGCAAGTCCACAGTTTTCTTTTTCTTAGTATCTTGCTTCTCTTGGAGCACACAGATGGAGAGTTGCTATGATGTTCCTTATTTGCCCTGCTCTTCCGAGAACACATCCAGGTCCCTCAAAGACATCAAGATACAGCATAGTTAAACTCCATTACTACGCCATAGACATGCCACACCTCCCACCCCTAAATGGTTACTGTGAGTTCTATTTTAACTGCAAGGTCATTGGCAATAACTAGAGATGGTCTTGCTCTCTGTTTACTATATTCTCAGCCTCTGGGCTCAAGTTTTCAAATATTTGTTGTTTCTGTTTTTACCTAGTTATTCCATAGTGTGCTTCTCAGAATTCTGTTCAGGCAGGCTTTTTTTAATGAAAATTTCCCCTCAACATTTTTAAAAGGAATCAAGGGAAAACTGAAGAGCTGAGATAGTAATTCTAATCTTGTGTATGTCCTGAGTGCAAGAAGTAGTGAAACTGAGGCCTAGAATGAAAGTAAAACTGTATTAGATAGTTGACACCAGAGAATCTGCTCTTCAGTCAGAAAATACAGGTACCTATATGTCAGTAGGAATAGTAAGACAATAGTAGAAGACTGCCAGAAGCTAGAATTTGGAGCGATTGTGGCAGCTTTGCTACAGCTCAAAACAATGCTTAACAAAGTTTGGGCTTCTGTTCAAAGCAACACTAAACAACCAGTTAAACTCATGCCAGAAAACCTTTAAGACTTACCTCCAGATATCAGGAGTAACCAGTTAGTACAATGGTGGGAATCAATCCGGCAATAAGCGGTTATGGAACAATTTTCACTAGAGAGGTTTTTCTCCTAAAACCCTAATATTTTGTTCACCTACCAACTTTACATTGTTCCCTCTTGCACTATTTTCAATAGACATTTATTTTTTTCTTAAATACAGCAGTGTGTCTAAGTCATAGAATAACAAGAGAGAAGCAAGAGTGAAATATCTGCATGTAGAAGCAGATGTCAATCATCTCCCCTTTAAAGTATTAAAATGATTAATACGTTGCTCTTTACAAATAATATTTACTGATTTAAGAAATCTTCTCCCCCCAGAAGTGTTGAATGAATGAATACTGTTTTAATGATGAGTATAGAACACATTGACTACCCCTGGAGAGTTGCTACTGTGATTGTGTATTGTGCTTGGAAGTGGATGAGGAGGACTGTAGCAAAAAGCATAGAAAGGAAAACATTGTTCACAAGAGTGCATACAATGCATATGACCAGAGATAGTTAAGTGATGGATGAAGTAAGTGTTGCAGAAGCATTAAAACATTTTAATAGTACCCAATTAATATAGTTGGCTGTTTGATGACATGAGAAAATAACCAGAACGAGTAATATTCAAGAATTATTTGAGGTGAAAACTTAAATCTAGACAGATTTGTAAAGCAAGAAAAGACACTATAGAAACAAAAGCATTTATTTCCTTGCTATCTGTTTCTTTCCTACAGATATCAGAATATAGGTTGCCTATTTCACTTTGTGTGATTTGCTGAAGATTTAATGTCAAAAAATCGGCAGGATCCCACCTTTTTCAGAAAACGAGCATTTTGGCTTCTTATAAAAATACCTTTTTATTGGTTATAAATAACTTTCTGCTCCAGTTTACAAGCCAGGGGAACTAGGTCATCTGTTGCACAGAACAACACTGTGTTTTGAATGCCTTGAGAGGCTTAGCGGCTTTTCTCTGCCAGAACCCAGGTAGAAGATCCTACTCTGGTTTAGAATCAGAAAATAGACATACCATTGTACTTAGCTGGCTAAAGAATAATGTGCCTTTACAAATGCCTTGGTGAAGACTCAAGGTGTTGATAATTTCTTTCAGGAGCACACAAAAATAAGCTTGAGGTGCATTTGTGCTTTCCCCCAAAAACTGACTGAGAGTTTATGTAGTATGTGGTCACCAGGATTTTCTACCTCTAAAGTAGTCAAACAACAAATACTGAAGGCCAATTTAAATGTTAATGTAGCACATACTGTGGTGATCAGTACAGAAGCTCTGTGGGAGTATAGATCCTTTATAGGTGTCAGCCAAAGGTACAGTAGAAATGTAGTTTCTTGAACGATAAATAATTCAGATGTTTAATATGCAACCATAATATCAGTGTCTGTGAGTTTGGGTGTCACAGCTGTGGACAGTTGTTAACTACCTGAAAAAACTGTCAAGGAAATGTTTCTCTATTCATTTTGGTATAATCTGTTGGCAAATTGTGGTGAGCTCAGATTTTCTCCTACAATTTTGTTCCCAGAATGGTTTCTCAAGTGTGACCTCTTGTAATCACATATATCTGTAATGATAATTACTGTACAAACACCAATGTAGCAATTCTACTCATATTGCTACAAATATTATTTGGTATATACTGGTCATATAAAACATACTTACATCAGTTAGGTGTATACGATTACATAATTAATAAATGCAACTTTGAAAACATTTAAATGATAAATAATTAGCTTGACATTTTACCTATTAAATGTCAGGGAAGTCTTGATTCTAAAATCAAGCAGCTTAACTGTACAGACTTTTCCAAGAGCATGTTAATTATGATAAAAGGCAGTCTGAGGTGATAGACTGATTTAAGGCTACGAGCTAATTAGTGAGATCCTGGTTAGAACCACAGGGCCTAATGATTTGATAAAGCTGTCTTGCAAAGCATCGATCTCTAACTTTTTCTTGAAACTCTACAAATAGTTCTCATTAAGTGGTAGTAACATGCCTGAAATTAAACATCTGGGTCCCTGGACTGCATTCAGACCACCCACTACAAAACCCCTAAATTTTGCTCATCACTGAAGTTATTGGTGAAACAAGGGGGAAAAAAGATGCTAAGTTACACTCCCACACATCAAAAGTGTACATAGTAATTTTTGGGAGAACAGAATTGTCTGGAGCACTAGTTAATTGATAATTACGGATGGTTCACCACTGTTACTCTGCTATTGATTCATCATTGATCATTTTTTGTGGTTTGAACTGAGGTTCCTGTTTTTTGTTTTCTCTTTTTACCTGTTTCTGAGATGAATGTTGGATGTGTAGGTCAGAATTCTCTAGTGCTTTCTACTGTGCATTTAGTTTTCTCTAGTTTCAGGAGCAATATATAATGATAAACATCTTGCCAAAAGTGTAAACTCAGAATTATTGTGGGATGGAGTAAATACTTGTACACATATAAAAAAGGAACACTACTTTCTTAAAAGGCCCATTTATTTATTTTTATTGTATGTTTCAGCTTCCTGTCTATATATTTGTAAAAATTGACCTACCAAGTGAAGGAAAGAGTTGCTGTCCATACTTCTTTTCCTACAGTATAGTCAAATGGGTGGAAAAAATAGGAATAGTAGTTCAAAATGCCTTTATTAATTCCAAAGACATGAAATTGAATTTACTTCTTTCTCCAGGGAAGTGCCCTACCTTTCATTTGAAGCAATGAAACATCACTGGGTTGTCTATGGAGAGTGGCCCGACCAATAAACTGAAAGAATTCTATTGCTGGCTCATAAAATGATGAAATAAATGTGCAAAACAGAAAAGCCTTAAAGATCCTGCTCTGCCATCTCCCCAACTGCTGAGTGACCCAGAATCATGGATAACTGTGCTGGATTATAAGCCCCATCTGAAATACTTGAGGTGAGCAGAAATGAGAATGTAACAGTATAACACTTCCTCTTTCAGAACCGGAGTATTTTTACAGAATTTGCATGTCCAGAGGTTGATGGCTTTATTGTGGATTTTCTCTGGCAGTTCAATTTTCTTAAAAAAAAAACCCAACAAAATATGCCCCCTGCTTTTACTATAAAAAATTTCGTTATGGTTCTTTTAGAAGGATTAAAATACTCCGCTCACAATTTGTTGTTGTTGTTGTTGTTTTTTAAAGAGGTATGAGACAAGCTTGAAATTTTGTGGGCTTTTGGCAGGTTTTTGTCGTTGATGGTTTTTTTCCTTTCCAGTCTGTAAACTTAAAAGAAAATAAAAAGAGTAAATTTTTAATATGTTGGTCTTAGTATAACACCTCTATTTTAACTCATCCTCTGACAAAAGCAGATTTGTACCTTAAGATGTTTTAGACAAGTCTTCAAATGAAAGATAAATCTGTAATGTACAATCTCAAGTATTCTCTGTGTAGAATAAAGTATACAGTGCAACCCTGAAACAGAATATATATGTTCAGTGTTCTATATCTTGCCCAAATCTCAGCCCTCTCACCAATGCTTGGCTTCCAGGAAGCTCTATTACCCTAAAGATACTTCCCTCCTACTGCAGTTTCTTCGTTTTGCTTCTCTTGGCATGTTGGTGTTTGCCAAGCAATAAGGACGGCATAATTGGGAAGAAGGTAGATATGAGGCAAGAACATTCCTGCCTGAAGTGATGAACAGTTCCTGTGTTACATGGAGTGTTCCTGTTAGCAGCTGCATTGCTTCCTCTTTACCCAGCTCTGACTGTAGGGCTGAAACAAAACAGCTCTGGCTGGCAAACGCAACAATTTCTCTGAGAGCAGACATGGCAGACTGATCTGTCAGCTCTTGCCGCGACACCTGTGGCAAGAGGTATTTTCTGTCCTCAGAATGAATTGGTGGCATTTCCAGTTGGCACCTTTGTTTTACACTGGGGCCATGGTGTGTGAGCATACGCTGGGTCTGTGATGCTGTTATGGCACAGTACAAACCAGGGAGCCACTGGCAACCTGTGCAGGAGTGTCTGTGCTGCCTGGAGAGATAACTTCAGGTAACTGCAACTAAACCAATACATCTCTGTGGCTTTCTGCTGGGTAATGCAGGAAAACTGAGATATGGAAAGGGGTATAAAAAAAAAGCATAACATTGTTCAGTGCCTGGGATATTTCCATCTGGGATTTAGCCACATAAAAATGTTACATAGATGAACCTTTATACTGAAATTTGAACTAATTTGGAAACCCCTTGAAAAATCTTTCTAAATTGCGCAAACAGATTGCTTAGGTAATGTGCGTGTATCATGAGATTGTTATGAGGCTGTGATATCTAGAGTGTTTGTCCTTTAAGCCAAGAAAAAGCCACGAAAGAATCTAAGCAAACTTGTTTAAAAACACAACATCCTACATCAAAGCAGTCGTAACTTCTTTGTCTGTTTTGATCACAGTTAATGATCTATTCATTCGTTTTAAGTATGTTCTTACAACAAATGCCTGCAACTGCTAACTTTATTCACTGAATAACACAGACTTTGAAGGAAAACTAATATAATTCTGGGCTTTTGGAATACTTTGGTTTTGTTTTTTCAAGTGAAGTGTAAATGAAGTCTTTGGGAATAGTTTTAAGAAAGTGTCAACATGCAGTAGGAAATACTAAGGATATTGAAATACTTGTTTGAAGTGCTAGGTCTGGATGTGTAATTTGTCTTTAAATTTTTGCACGTAAATCAAAGCAAAGAGAAAATAAAAAGGATCAGAAACTCTAGGAAGTTATGTGCAAAATATCTATTGAGGTAAACCCCAAATTGTCCAAGGAATCATTTATTTTAAACGTAAAATGCAGTCATAAATCTTTTCCAAAGACCTCAGAAGGAAAAGAGTTAGCAAAGAGTGTGTAAAGCCAGTTGATGAGGAAGGCATAAAAAGAGGACTTAAAGGTTGAAACCACAGCAGAGAAACTATGTGAGGACAGTTTTTTTGTTTGATTTCGTTGCTTGCCCTGCTGTTTACCACTGAAAATATTGGGGACTTCCTGCATAGAAATCCTGGGTTTAGTCTGTTAGGGAATCTGTTAAATTGTTCGGTAGAAAAAGTATGGAACACGGAGAGAAAAACAAATAGAGATTGTGATGATCAGATGATATTCGCCACAGAGTTCTTAAATAACTCTAATGAAAGTGCTTAACACAATTCATAGTTCAGCTATCTCCAGCATAAAACTGCTGTGGTATTAGAGGCCACCAAGTGGCAGAAGTGGCACCAGTGGACTTTTTTTAAGGTTTCAAAGGTCATCTAGGGGACTACAGACTAGTGATTCTGCTGTCTGTACAGAGCTAATTACTGGAAATTCTTCCAAAAAGTGAAATCAGTAAGCATAGATTAATAGAATATCCTAGAGTTAATATGATTTCATAGAGAGAAACTTCCTGCCTCAGGGGCTCAGAAAATGATTAGGAAAACAAAGAACGGATGCTTGTAGATACCCCTTTTTTCCTTGTCGTCTGAGCCACAAACAACTAGAATCTATAAAATATTCTGGGGAATCTTTAAGTGTGTGTGTTCTCATTGCTTCCTATTCATCCTGTCCAGGACATGGTAGTAGGGAAAAGTTTGAATGATAGTCACATTTCATCTGACTTTTTGTGATCCTGTTCTTCATGGTGATGTCTGATGGTGGGAAAGGGTGGTGTGTTGAGCTGGACTTTTTAATTTAGTCAGATCAGATGTCTGCGGCTGGGTAGTATCCTGGCTTCTTGTGTCTGTGCTGTAGGCCATGCAAAAGATGAATATTCTCAGGAACGAGAAAGAAGTTACAGATGTACTGATGGCATACAGAGTAAATGTATGACATTTTGCCATTACATTAATCTGATTTTAATATGCCAAAGAAGTCTGATTTCTGAGACAGTAGCAAGAATTTATCACTTCTCTGTGAGCCTTAAGCAACTTATTTGTCTGTGATTTAGACTGTTCTTCAAAGTAAACTGACTGTGTATTAATAACAAATAATGGAGGATTTAGACAAATATTGCTATGGAAATGGATTGCAGAAACTGGCAAATAGTTTGATACTGACTGTTAGAAATAAGATATTGTGCAAGGTATGCTCTACAGGGAATCTGATCAGCCATGGCAGCTACACAGCTGCTGGTTTTATACAAATAGGTCTGCAAAGATATTTGCAGTATAAAGTAAGCATTCACCACGACTAGCACAGTGTAAATTGTAGTTCCTGAAGTGCATTTGGATAGTTTATTGTGAGTTATTTGGAAAGTTTTATTCAATATAGGCACATGCCTCTATCTTTCAAATGTTATCTGGTGAATTCTAAGCAAATTTCCCAAAGGATTACTTGTTTGTTCTGGTCTCAGGGAATGGGAATAGAAACATTACAATGTTTCTATGCATTCTGGCTCCAACCAGACTTGTTTCCAGCCATCTTTACACTCTGTGTGTGTGTGTGTGTGTGTGTGTGTAAAATGAGCATTTGAGACTGTTGGTATGAAAAACTGCCACAGCCAGTTCGGACTTTGTATTACTAGAAAAGTAATACAAAGACGGAACCCCTAACATGAGTATTAGTGAGATATTTTGGATTAGTATTCTAAGTCCTGTGTATTGCTTGGTTCCTTATACTTCATATCAAACTGATTTAATTGGATAGATCATCCAGAGTGACATTGAACAGACACTGTGGTTTTGTTATTCTTGATATTTGAAAAGAAGGGATTTTTACACCAATATAAATCTTTCGTCAAAGCAGAATCCACAATCTTGTAGTTATGGCCAGTTTTGAAATTCTGTGAAATCCTGCTGGCAACACACCCTCTTTGATTATTAATCCTTGCTACAAGAAGCTTAAGGGAATATTTATCAGCTTTTTAATCTACTTCTTATTCATTACTTTGTGGGTTTTTTTCCACTTTTTTTTAAATTGAAATATTATGTTACAATGAGTTGGTGAGCAAGGTTCTAAATAAATAACAGTAAATAGATCCTGTTGAACTTGCCAGATACCAAAAGTATTATTGAGGTTTTTTCCTCTTATTGATTATGTTTTAATCCTTTAATTCTTTAGCACTTGAATTAATTTTTTATTAATAGCCTTGTGTCAGCCATTTAATATTTCACCGAGGATCAATATCAGGCTGACAAGCTGTTACGACACAGATCCCCTCATTTACCTTTTAATATGTATGCAAAACTTTAGCTGTCTTCCACTTGAAACGTGGTTACTGTGCCAGGTTCTGTTGAATCTTGATATTTCTGCTCCAACCTCCCTCTGGAAGCAGGCTGTGTGGATGCCAGGAATCTGGAAGCAATTTCCTAACATCTGAGCTGCAGTTGTATATCCATCCTCTGATATGACATCACCTCTCTTTCCAACTTGCAAAAAAAAATCAACAACAAAAACCCACTGAAAATGAATCTGTCATTTGCTTGAAATGCACCTGTCATTTCTACCTAGAGAGTCACTTTAAGTATGCTGATTCATTTAATTTCTAACTCCTCAAATAAACACAGGACTCTATGGCCTCCCATCGTATTTATTAACGCTGATAGTAATTTATTTCTATAGTGTCCTCTGCTTCCTTTACTGATTTCACCCCTCCACCTCCCTGATTTTTAACTTCATTCGTATTCACTGCACTCAGCCATTACATATGTATACTGGATTTTATGAGGGCTTTTTTTCCCCAAGAGAAACACACTAATTTTTCTTAAATTCATGAAACTTTATTCAGTCATAGGATTCTGATTTCTAGAGCATCTAGCCAACTAATGCTAAATAACTTTCAATTATTATTCAGTTTCATTAATAGTTTATCAAATTGCTATTATCAATAGTTTGAATATCTTTCCATTTGAAAATAAAGAATGTGGCATTTGCAAAACATAAATGCATAGGTTTTAAAAAAGTGAAAGAACCTAGCTACAAAAATGCTGATTTACTATTCATTATTTCTCCTCCTTAAATAGAAACTGTAATGATGGTGGATGCTTCTCAGAAATTCTGCACAACTTAGGCCTTCTGTGTTTAAGTTCATGCAAAAGCTCCAAACTGTAGATGAAGTTGCAGAGTCACCCAGAGAAGAAAATCTTTTAGTTGAGACTCCTATTTGGCTTCTAAATATTTGAGGAAGAATATATATAAAATTCTGGCTCCCAGTTGCAAATGATTAAGTATACAAATTTGTCCAGTAAACGAGAGGTAGACATATTCTGTGTCCCTGGTCCCCTACTCCTTACTGTGGCTGCAGGGAAACAGATCCTGAGAAGATTTGCATGGTTGAATTTGCAATAAAATGGAAGCTGTTGACCTGGTATTTTGTCAGGGTCTGCTCATCTACTGCACATATGTGTTGACTCTTCAGTGAAAGATGTCAGCATAGGGTATGTGGATGTAATCTTGTTCAGAAGTTTCAACAGAATATTCCTGGGAAGTACATGTGTCTCCAGTATCATCACTTTAGGAGGTTGAGGCAAGGAAAAGTTCCCCAGTTCAACACAGTACTTGTCTCAGCTGGTATGCATAGCAATTGCAGCAGAAAACTGCATGGCACAGCATTTTCTTCAGAATTAAAAATGTGCCTATATTCCAAAAGAACCTGCAAGGCAATATGTAACAGCATCATACACAATGTAATAAATTAGTCATGTGAAACTATTAATCATACTCCTTTCACCACTTGCTCCTCTATTAATCCATTCTTGTCAGAAATTTAACATTACAAATTCTTCAGATGTCTCATACACCTACCACTGTTTAAATTAATGTTCAGCTTCCTCAAGTCTCATTTCCCTTCAAAATACCTGTTTTTCCCAAGGAATGAGATGGTACAATTCCCATAGGAAGTTAGTTTTTATAAATACTGTGAGAGTCACTTCTGAAATTACATACCTAGAATTATTTCATGCTTAGCAATACGTGACTACAATAGTTAAGCTTTGTAAAATTTTTTGCTAACTGCAAAATAAAATTTAAAAAAAGGAAAGGAACCAAAGTTTCTTTATTTTATGGATGAGTGGGTGAAGCACAGAACTGCGACATCCTCAGTACTTTACAAGAGTCTGAACATGGGTCAGCAGTAGCAAATAGATACCTGTGTAAGAATAATACCAGGTGACATCTAAAATACTTTGCTTACCTGAATATAACCTGGAGGAGGTTGCTGGTGATATACTCTATCCGTTTTAAGAATTGATGAGAAGTTATTTTAGGAAAACGTTTGCATGTCAGGAGGGTGGTATTGAAACATCAACGCAGCAGAAATGATTCTTCAGAGTCTGATGCCTCTGGAAGGTTATTTGAGTTTTGGGGGTGTGACTGATGTTTTGGAGGTTGCGTTTTTTTGGCAGTGCTTCATATGGGAAAATGGAAGCACTTTTAAAAATTAAATACGGTAAAAGATTGTAGGACAATAAGGTCACAGGACAGGGTCATATAAGATCATTCAGGTTGGAAGGGACTTCAGGAGGTCTCTAATCCAACCTTCTGCTTAAAGCAGGGTCAGCTTTAGTGTGCTTTTAGTATGCTTGTAGGATGCTTTGCCTTGGAATGTGGTCAAAAAACTCACACAGTGCCCTATTCTGCAAGCTATCAGTGGTGGGTTGACGAGGGGCCCACGTGCTGCTTTTTGGCGTTGAATTATGCTAAAACCAGTCATGTTTATCAGCCTGAAATTATTATTTTGATAGTGAAGCAAAGATTTGGCAGATAAGCTGCTAGGGTGATGCGGAGACATATGACTGGCAGTCAATCCTATAAAAGTCCAGTCCACTTCCATAAGGTTGGTTCCTCTAATGTATTCCTTCTTGGAGTGTGTGTATGAAGTTTCCTCCCTTGAAGTGGGGATGCCCCTTCAAGGGTACTCCTCAAGGCTGAGTGAAAGCGATGTGCCTGTGACCATTGATGTCTCTTTAATCTCTGCTTAATAATTAGGGCTTTCTACTAGCTTTAATTTAATTGCTTTGATATAGTGCACTATACCACTACCATCTGAAATCACTAATTCAGACAGATTTTTGCCGATCTGCTTTTTCACTGTTGTAGGCTATAATGTCTTAATTTGTTTCCAAAAATATAATGAGGGACTGCTCATGTGAGAGTAGCTCAGTTGGTCAGAGCATGGTGCTAATAACACCAAGGTTTTGAATTCAACCCCCATATGAGGGATTCACTGAAGAGTTGGACTTGCTGATCCTTGTGGGTCCCTTCCAACTCAGAATATTCTGTGATCTGGGACTTCTGTGATCTGTAACTGACAGACATTATTCTCTTCCTGTCCACAAATACACTCATTTTATCACTTTTTATAACTAATGAAGTAAAGGGTAAAAGTGAAAATTTTTAGGAGGCCTTCCTATCTGGCAGAAATTCCTGGAAATAAATACGAAAATTATCAGAGCAATATTTGCAACTGTCTGCAAATATTGATGAAGAGAGCAAGCAGAATTGATGCATGGAAAACAAAGGAGATGTATTAAACAATAAAACCCAAACAAACACCACTGGTGCCCTGCTTCTGTGCTCCCTGGAGAAATAAGAGAGGGGGAAAAGGAGGCTATGAATTAAAAAAAAAGTGGTTTACAGTGGTTTTACTACCATGAATGTTTTAACTGAAGGGATTGGGATTAAATCAATTTCAAAATCAAGCAAGCAAATCAGTCTGTGTTTCTTAAGATAAAAATTGCTGTCAATGTATTTAACTCAACTAGAGGTAACTATAGCAGCTAATTTTTCTGACCTTCCTTTTTAGCTAATAAGCTAAAAGCACAAAGCATCATTAAAAACTCCTGCCCTGTTTTAGGCACCTGATTTACGATGAAATTATGACTCAGATGCAATAGGCCATATTGATCTCTGATGTCTATAAAAAGAGATTAATTTAAGAATACTTGTCTAGATCAAGCTCAGATGGGGGGATTTGTTTTGCTTTGAAACATCACTCAGTAGGGCAACTCCAGTAAGTTCTGCAGCTGATATCAAGGTTGTCCATCAGAGGAAGATTTAAGTATATGTGACTGCTATTATTTTATCACACTTGTTCAGATTTTGGATTGACTTCCAATGCAACTTTAAAAGCTTTGGTTTCATACATTCTGTATGCCACCAATATGACTATCAGTAAAAGCTTTTAGTGCCACATGCTCTGAGGGGAGAGCATGAGAGACAGCTACCACAAACTGACAGACAACGTGACAGCAATAAAGATAGATTGCCATGCTCAGGCAAACTCAGCAGTGACAAAATACCACAAACATTGAAAAATACTGAGTTTTAATGTCCTCTCATTTAACATTTGTCTAAGTCATGCCTTTAAAATATAGCTGTTTGGTACAGAAACATCCCATGGTCTGCTTTATACTAGCAGGAAAAGTCAGCCTCCACAGTCAGTGCTAGGACCTGTAGTTTTATATGAACACTAATCATTAGAAGGGTGGCATCATGCTAATGAGACCTAATTGTGCCTCCTCCCACCCCTCCCCATCAATAGTTGATTTCTACAAAGAATCATAACTTGTTATAGCAGTGTATCATTCGTTCAATGGGTAAATTGTAATGGTCTGAAAAGCCTCAAAGAAACAGTGTAACTGATCATTGTTTGCTTTATTCACTAAGTAAATTAGAAGTTGAATTGAGTTCATGATACATAATTGATTCATCTAAATAGCTAACTGAGCACTGGAAGTAGTATGATAAATAAATGGAATGTTCCACAGTAACTATGGTATGCTCATTCACCTCCAAAATTCTTCATTTTTACTGCTTATTCCCTAAATTCTTTATTTTTCTGCTTATAAATATCCATATACTTAAAGCATATATTGTAATTTTTCTTACCAACACAAAATTATAATCTGTGCAGTGGTTAAGATGAAGGTAGGAGAATACATATCCATTACTGTGAAAAAATTCATAGATATGGGTAATCCATTATTTTATTTCAAAATTGGTTGTTCTATGAAATTGTTGAGCACAAGACAATAAAAAAATTGGGTTTTTTTGTTGGGATACTAAGTAAGTTTGCAGTTCATACAAAATTGGGAGGAACTGTGGACTCCCAACTCCGGGAGGCCTTGCAGAGACACCTGGGCAAACTGAAGGGCTGAGCAGTCACCAGCCATATGAAGTTTAACAAGAGCAAGTGCCAGATTCTGCACCTAAGATTGGGCAACCCTGGGTGCACAGACAGACTGGGAAATAAGAGGCTAGAGAGCAGTGCCATGGAAAGGGACCTGGGGATCCTGGTCAGTGACAAGTTGAACACAAGTCAGCAGTGCCCTGGCAGCCAAGAGGGCCAACCCTGTCCTGGGGTGCATCGGGCACAGCATCGACAACCGGGCAAGGGAAGGGATTGTCCCGCTCTGCTCTGCACTGGGGTGGCCTCACCTCGAGTGCTGGGGGCAGTTTTGGGTGCCACAGTTTAAGAAAGACATTAAGCTCTTAGAGAGCATCCAAAGGAGGGCAGCAAAGGTGAAGAGCCTTGAGGGGAAGCCCTGTGAAGATCAGCTGAGGTCACTGGGTCTGTTCAGCCTGGAGAAGAGGAGACTGAGGGGAGTCCTCATTGCAGTCTACAATTCCTCTCAACAGTGAGAGGAAGAGGAGGGGCAGGCACTGATCTCTTCTCTGTGGTGTCCAGTAACAGGACGTGAGGGAATGGCCTGAGGTTGTGTCAGGGAAGGTTTAGGTTGATATTACAAAAACGTTTTTCACCCAGAAGGTAATTGAGCACTGGAACAGACTCCCCTAGGAAATGGTCACAGCACCAAGCCTGTCAGAGTTCAGGAAGCATTTGGATGGTACTCTTGGCCTGTGGTGTGACTCTTGATGTGTCCTCTGCCAGGCCAGGAACTGGACTTGGATGATCTTTGTGGGTATCTTCCAATCTAGAATATTCTATGATTCTTTGTTTCCTTGTGCTTTATGGTTTGACTTCGTTTTAATTTTTATTCAAAAACATAAGTAACTCTACAGTAGCTTATTACTAAAAAGTGATATTTTACATCTAAGAGCCACTAATTTAAAAGTCAGGAGTTTCTGCTTCTGCAGTGAACTAGTAGCAAGCATTACGTTTTCACTGTTTACAAGGTTTCTTTGTTGCATATTCACATGGGTTTTCACAATAGTTAGAATCACTTGCTATCTTGTAGTCCTTAGACTGTACCGGAAAAACATTTTATGAGCCATCCTCAGATATTGAAATCCTTCTGCCTTTTAAGTGGCAGGATATTTTATTTGCAAAGCATCTAGGAATATAGCAAAATCCATTCCAGAAGCAACATGAGTTTAAGTACACAACAGTTTGTTTTGTTTTGGAATTAGATGTTTACAGTAACAGCATTTCAATAGCTTTATGGTGAACCTTAAGAGCTGTGATCTTATCTTAGTGTCCCCTAGTTCCTTTACTGAGATTAGCATACACTTATATTGCTCTCCTAACCTTACGGCTAAAGTCTGTGTCTTTAAAATAGAGCACTTTGCAGACAATATAATTGGATAATCATAAAATTTTGAAAAAAGATTTTCTATACAGAATATGTGACCTCACCTGCTGTATAATTATAACTGATTGACAAATAAATTTACAAAATGTTGAGTAGTTTATCTTTGGATTTTGTCCAAGGGAAATCCAGGTAAGTACAGGACATATCCAGGTGGAACATCTTGTTTAGCACCACAAATTGTCAGCGTGTTGACAATTTGAAACAGCAGTTGATAAAGTGTTGTCGTCTTGGGGTTTTTTTGTCTTCATTAGCCAATTTGTCTGAAAGATCTTTGTTGAAGTAATTTTCACTTTTTTTTTTCTTGCATAATATCTTCTTTTCGATTAAACTTTCACATATGTCTTCTTTGTACATGTTGTCTTATACTAGAAAATATAGGGGAAATGTGACTTATGCGCCAACATTTTTGTCTTTGAGTCATGTATTCTAAAGTTAAGTTTGTAGAATCTTTATGGCAATGATTGGGGCTTTTTATATTTTTCTAGGAGTTCCATTCTTTTCCAATCTCTTGATGTAAGATTTTTTCAAATGTGATATTGTGTTGCAGTTAAAGATACATTTTCTTCACCTTTCAATCTTCAACTACAAGTTTGTTGTCTTTGCAATCATCTTTGCTAAGACTTTTAATTGAATTTACATTAATTTTATATTAATTTTACTCAAATATAGTACATGCTACATTTTCTCTTTGGAAAAAAAAGTGAAATAAAGGGTGAAGGAAAAATAAGGTGATTAAAAAATGGAGATCTGCATGACTGTGGTGAAAGGGGAAAGGTAGAGGTAAGGGAAGATATGGAAAAATAATAATAATGTGGAAAATTTAATAAAGTAATAACAAGTTGTTGGGCTCACACTTCACTAAAAGGAAAAAGATTAAGATCATAGCTAAAAAAATGGGCTTTTTTCCAAACGAAAAATACTATATAAAAAAAAGGTCAAAGTAATCTGGTAATTAAGAATCTACTGATCCCAAACCAAATGCCTTCTACATTAGAATAGCTGTTGTTTCATACATAAATTAACTCATCTGAAATTCTTTCAATCCGAAAGGCCAGATCTTAATGTTCCAAAAAGTGTTCTCCCATCTGGATGATACCATTTGAGCTGTCTTAAGTAGCACATGTGAATTTCTGTCAAAGGGATACATTTTACAACTTTAAGCAGTGCCCATATATTAGGATATCAAATGCAATCATGACCTGAAAGATGTCTGAATAGACTAGAAAAGCATGGGAGGATTTTATGGCAAAGACTCTACAAGACACACTTGGCTGACAGCCCAAGAGATCTGTGGCAAGGTCTGCTGTTCCCTCTGCCCAGCTTGCTATGCAAGCTCACCCATGGACTGAGAAGTGCAGTTGGTTTTTTTCCCATTTGTCCACCATCAGCGGTCAGCATTTTTCTTCTTTTCTGCTCAAAGAGACTTTGCCTTATACCTCCAGTTCTAGTGACATGGCTTTTTTTTAATGAGTAGCGAGAAGAAAGAAACAAACAAAGCCCACAACTGAAAAGGAGCTCATCCCCAGGGTTTTAAAGTCCAACTTGGTACAGAGCTAATAACATCAGTAAGCCTTCATTTACATGGAGCACAGTCACACTGACCAGACCTATCACTGTCTGTTTGCTTTGCTATAAAAGCACCCTATGTGCTCGCTTGTATTCGCACAGTTTTTATGGGAAAGGATATGCTTTATTAAAACCATAATAATAACTAAAATAATAATAAATAATAAAATAATAAAATAATAAAATAATAAAATAATAAAATAATAATAAAACTAAAATAATAACTAAAAATGGTAATATCATAACCATGTTGCAATTGCTTGATTTACTTTTAACATGTGAATACTTGGATGAGGAAGAAGGGACTATGTGGAACATGGAATCAACAGTCATATTTGAGCAAGAAAAGGTCAAAACTAATAGTGATGCAAATGATACTTGGCTTTAAATTCATAGGCAAATTCAAGTTATCTGAAGAAAATATCCAGCAACACCCTGTGTTCTAAGCCACTCTTGATATAAGGTGCTCTTTGCATTTTCTTTCTTTCCTTCTCCGTGAAGTTATTTTCTTCGAGTCTGTATGTCTGAAGAATTATAGCACATTATTTTTACGTGTAATCTTAGAGTTGAATTCTGTAGCCTTTGTGTTTTACAAACTATTTTCCTATAAAAACCTCTTGTTTAAGATTTGTTTCATGGGTCCAAGGTTATATACAGGCTACTACAATACAGATGCCTACCAAGGTCTGCAAATTAAAACTCCAAAGCCTATTTTAAAGCTCTCTGATCTTGTTTAATCAGCACCATAAGAGTAGATAATTCCCTTGTGTTCTCCAGTTAACGGAATGTTATTGCTTAGATAAACAGTACACCTATTCTGATTAGGTTCATGTTTATTCATTGAGTCAAAGAAATAAGAGATGGAAACACCTCTGAGGTCATCTTGTCCAATACCTTGTAGGTGTAGGATTGTTCCCAATAGGGATAGAAGTTTTGTACTCTCCAGCTTTAACCAACTCAAATAATGTGGTTTCTGCCTCTACCAGTGAGAATTATTAAGCAGTTTAACAGAATTAACAGACTTAAACACTTTTAAAAGTCTTAAAAGAAAAATTGATGATATTCAGTTTGCCTTTGATTTTTAGTTTCTGGCTGTTATACAGAATATGGCTTAAGGAAAGATCCGTCTTCCATACACAGTGTCTCCAAGTAATGCTAGACCTTTATGAAAGTCTTATATCTTAGCTGATGAAAAAAAGACTTTATAAAGCTCTGTCCTAGTGTTTTTGATATGTCAGTGTTTTTGCTCTCTTAAATGTTCTTATCAGTCTGAAGTTTCTCTTTCAATAAAGTTTTTTCTTCAGCTGTCTTGCTGAAAACTTTAATGGTAGCCTAGGGGTTTTTTGGGGGCTTGTGGGCCTATTTTTTTTTTTTTTTGGTAGGGGTGGGTAGAGGTGGAACTGTCTTGTTTGTGTTTAAAATATTTACATCATTACCCTTTTTGCATCTTGTCAAGCTTGTTATAAGCAGCATTTTTGAAACATCTCAAAACTTGTCCTACCTTGTTGACTCTGCTTTGCTTTCTTTGCTACAGAATATATTTTTAAAAAGGGGGAAAATATTCCACAAATACAGCAAACAAGTTTATGTACATTTGAGTAAGTTCCATTTGAAATACATATTTGTATAACATACTCAAATTAACTTTGACCTCAAAGCTGAAAGTTTATGTATCAGTATTTACAGATGACTACAGGCTTTGTCAGGTGGAAGAAAGGTACTTGAGGGACTGCTTAAAAATCCATTGCACCAGCAGTTTTCTGTGGCCTTATTCTGCAGCACTCTTTTCTTCGAAACTGTGTGTCTTCCTCTAGGCACAGAGCTCTTTGCCCTAACAGTCTTCTACATCAATTATACATCAACCCCTCCATGACCTTTGCTTGTGAAGCAATTAGGAATGCTACAGAAACCTAATGCCTCACATAAACTCACAGTGAGGGGCAGAAAAGTTAAATCAACAGACAACACTCCATACTTTTCTGCTCATCCATATCCACAGATCTTGATCCTGGTTGTACGCCTGGAATTCCCTTCTACTACCTCATGACCCAAAATCATATCCATCCTCAGCTAGTACTGGGAAGCCATCATTTAGTAAAAGAGAGAATAGTTTGGGCTTCTATTGTGTTAATGGGTAGGACTTTGGGACTAGAACAGTGGGGATGCTTTAATACATAGCACCTGTGCCACTGAATAGTAGCTGAATGCACAATCATATTAGCATTTGAGTGTCTTCTCAGAAATTAACTTGATAAATATCTGTCAAAACAAATTCCACCTTTCGTTACTTCTACATACACAATGAGTTTTTAAAATATATCTCCCTTCTTACTTACTGGGGTGGATCTGTATGTTAAATCTCGGCCTATGTAATTCATTAAATACATTTATGAGGAGTGAATGTAGGTATAAAATCCTATCAGCTCCATGTCTTTTACTGAGGTGACTTGAGCGTATATTTAGCACTATAAATAAATAAAGTGCATAGATATAAATGGGACATGAAAAAGAAAAATCAAACTGTATTCCTTTAGAAGAACGGCATAATCCCTTGCTTCTAAAAATCAATTTTTATGGGGTTTTCATTTTGATACAATAAGGTCAATTAGACATAATAATCTTTAGCTTCCAACTCAGTAGTATCTGCTGTAGTGAAATAAAGCCTGTAAACTCTCATTTTATGCAGAAGATGAAACTGAATTACCATAATGGTGCCTTGAGGTCTAAATGGTCTGAACCAAGCACAGTGAACTGCCTTGGTGGATCAGTGGACAGGATTTCTTGAGAGTCCCTCTGTTTTACGGTGGCAATATTTGTATTTTTGGAGGGCAGTGGGGGACCTGGCTTCTCTGTAGGGTGCAGCCAGATTTTCAGCAGTGTCCTCAACCAGAGATTATGCAGCATGAATGCAATTCAGGAATGTTTGCCAGGGCAAGGTGAGAAGAGGAAGGCCCTGTCTGAGCAGTCACCACTGTCACTACCTGAATATTTGCCTCAGCAAGAGGTGGTGGTTACTTAGAAGCTATGAACTGCTCTTAAATAGATCTCCACAGCCAGCTTTCCTATCCCTTACCTCTATGCCCTTGTTTTAGGATAATCCAAATGTGGTCCAACATTATATAGCAAAGACAGACAATTAAATAATGCACTCATTCTTCCTGATTGTTCAGAGAACCTGTGCGTCCTGATAGTCAGAGGGACAGAAGGACATCATCACAGAAATGTTTTCTTAAAAGCTTTGGCCCTGGCCCTTTGTTACTGGAACATGGTGATGCATAATGGCCCTGAAGCTCTTGACCTTGACTACCAATGCCGAGTACCACCTGGAAACAAGTCTCCAGTAGTAAAACATGGTTGGATGCTTTTAAAAAGCACTAAGTTTATCATCACCTGAGTTCTGATACAATTCAGGAAAGGAAAAAGCTGCAGTTCATTATTAAAATACAGTTAAAAATAACTGAGGATGAAGACTAAAGGTTGAATCAAGTGTGTTGTAGCTGGGGTTGCATCAGTCTTTTTCAGTTCCTCAGTGGCAGGCATTTTGGAAGAATCTAAAAAGTAGAATCCATTTGTTTTGCTTTTAAAACTTATTGCTTTGCTTAGTTTTCTTACACTGGTTACACTGGTGGTGCTCTATGTACTTCAATAATGTGTGATCAAATAGAATGTGATCCATATTGAATTTTGGAGAAAAGAATCTTTGCCTAATGCAGCCTACAAAGGAACCAAGCGGAATAAAATGCAATAAAATGTCGGAAGACACAACAAGCTGGAGGAGCAATGGCTGCTCTTGCTCAGACTCTGTAGTTTTTATTCATCTGGGAAAATAGGTCTGTATGTTGTCTAGTATGCAGAGATTCTTCAGTATGGATAAAGGCTGTAAAACTAACATCAACACAAAGAAAGAAACTTAATTAGTCAAATGAAATCCATACATTTACTTTCAGAAAGAAAAACTAATACAAAAACATAACAATGGAATGCATTAACAACAGCAAATACAGTTGTGAACAGGAAACAGATTATATACACTTACAAATAAACAATGGACAGAGGAAATGGGACACTCAGCAGTATATTTTCCTAGAAGATAAGGCAAATTAAGTTGCAATAAATCCCTCCCGAGATGTACAGCTTTGCAAGAGAAAAAAATTTTCTTTCAGTAGATTTGAATGGTATCACATTAGAAAAATGGGGAGGCAACAAATTTGTTTGGTCCTATCTGCCATGAGACAATGGATTAAATACAACAGTGTGAATGCAGAAAATAAGGAACCTACCTAACTAGAGTGGAACTTACTGCCTTCAGTTTCCAAGGGAAAAAATAAAAGCTTCATGCTGTTTCTGCCAGCATTTGAGCATTTGGATACAGTGCAAAAGCACTTCCAGTAACAGTAAATTGGCAATGCAAATGAGAAAAAAAATTAATATGCTGCTCTACTATAAAAATTTCCTTTTAATTTTTAAAATGTGAAGCATCACAGGCTTATGTCCATCAGCTGATAATGAACTGAAAAGTAATACATAAGTTGCAAGAGGAAGGAAGAAGATTGAAAAGCCTAGCCTTGGACTGACAGTGAAATAAGTGCTTGTTTTAGGGCAGCTGTATGAGAGGCTGTTAACACTTCTCCTCCTCTAAGTTTTGCTGTATTCATACGTAAAGTAGAGCATGAACATTATAACAAACTAATCAAATTGTTGCTGGTGGAAGCAGATCCTGGCACATTAAGTAATCTCCTTTTTTCTTGTGATACTCGTCACTTCAGGGATTTTCTGATTAGTGCAAGGAAACAACTTACAAAATCCATTCCTATTCATGGTAATTCCAGATGTAGAACTTCAAGAATTGGACAAAAGGGGCAGTAATCTTCTGTAGATTACAGTTTTCACTGCAGAAATGAAAAATACCATTAACATAATGTAACTGACCTTCTTAAGGTTTGTATTGCTGATCCCTTGCAGGGGTCAGCACTAATACAACATCCGTATATTCAATCCAAAACATTTTTGTCTTCTTTATTTTGGCAATACTTAGATTTAGTAAGGTATCTACAACTTTTCTTCTGCTTATATGCTAGTAATCCCTGATGCTAAGATCAGAGACCATTGAACTGACTTCCTGAAGCCCCAGTCCTCTTAGTAGACAGCAATAATTATCCTGTCTACCAGACAATATTGTTTTAAGATGCTTTGGTATATTGGGAGTGCAAAATTGTTATTGTCCGATTAACTGGTTAATCACTGAAACTCTGGTGGTATCCTGTAATTTTCTATACCTAACCAGAAGTGGTAAGAGTTTCTAAAGCTGAAATCCAGCTGTGCTGCAGTCGTCCAAAATTGGTATTTTTGTGATCACCTTTCCAAATTACGTTATTACCTTGAACTGTGGAGAGACTCTAACCAGAAAATCTGTCCAATGGTAACAGGGGTCTGACTCATGTTACTGAATTTAAATCCAAATGCTGATCAACTTCTAAATTTGGCCTCTTATACCAATTTCAAAACTGGTATTTTATTTCAATTGCATTAACTTTTAAGTGGCATAACACTGAAAATATCAAAGGAACTGCTCTTCCTTTACACCAGTAGGAGGGAAGAGAACAATACCATCTACTCTTGCTTTTTGGAGTATGCCATTTGCTTTTTTACAATCATGTACTCAGTATGTATTTCTAACTATAATGTTTTATCCTTTACTAAGCCATTGGAAGTGTTAACAATGAAAATATGCTTTAAACATAAAGGTACATTTAACAAAGCTCAGTATGACTTTCCCCTGGCATGAAGTTAATTTTTCATCACTTGGGAGTATATCTTCTTGCATAATAAAAGCAGATAATGCATTGATGTTTAAGGGTGTTCTTGAAGAGCTAGAATAGAGTAATTTGAAGTGGCTTTATTGCACTGAAATGCCTGTGGTTTAGATGATTTCCAAGGAATTTCAAAGCAAACAAGTAAGCAAACTCTGCTCCTGAATCATTTGGTTTGAATCCAAGCTTCTTTGAAAAATAAATGTGATAAATGGTTTACAGCGGATGACTGAAATGGGCATTGTTTAGTACAAAACATAGGCTTAACCTGTGAGATGGGATGATGCAAGAGTTCCAATCTGCATGTGAGGTTTTTAATTTATAACAGCTCTATGATGCTCCTACCTGTGCCTAGCTTGCTCCCTCCTTGGGTTGCTCCTCCCAGTCCTTTTTTTTGGACTGTGGACAGAGAAAGAGGTGCAGACCCTACTTAGAGAGTTAGGCTGTCCTCCTGGGCAATTCAGAGATGTGCCTACAAACTCAGGGCCGTCATGGGAGATGCAGCCAGTACCAGCAGTTCCTGCAGCTGGCATCTGCCTGGGGCCTGTGTGCTGGGCTTATCCCAGCTGGGCATCATGGTGGAATCCAGGCTGTGGATGCCAGGGGCTTGGTGAGCAGAGGGATCTGGAAGACGCCCTCGCAGGAATCTCCCCTATGCTCAGGAGCCACCACAGCTTCCTGGACCTCCCTGCCTTGATCTCTCAGCCCACCTCAGTACCCATCTCCAGCCTTATCCCCATTTCTTCACCAGGAAGGCAGGAAGGGAGGACACAACCCCACCAGCCTGCAGGTATCTGCTGGACCCACCAGGTGTTTTGAAACATGTAGAACAGTCCTACAAGAACTTGAAGATCTGCCTTGTATATAAGACTGGTTTACAGAACATATGGCTTTCTTCTATGCATAAAGTAGTGAATAATCAAGTATCTTCAGTAATGGAAAATTCTTTTCCTAAAAGTGCTTTGACTAAAGTTACCACCACTATTTTCTTTTCATTTGCTTGTTGTTTGATCTGTGGAGCTGGCTTTAAATGCCTTTACATTTAGTCCGTAATTTCTTCAGTTTAAATGATGTGTTATGCATCTCAATATAAATTGTAATGCAGTCATTCAGTCTGCCTCTTTTCTTAGTTAATTAATCGGCTCAAAGTGACCTTTCAAAGGTATCCTGGAATCCCAAAAATCCAGCAATTCCCTGAGAGTCAAAAATTGCTTATATATCCCAGTGATATGATCTCCTTATAGCAGTTATACAGGCCACTGGGATTACTCGCTTTCTTATAATTAAGCTTATGCTTAAATACTTTGTTAGTGTATGTGCAGAATATATCTTCCACATTCATCTTGCTTACTTTTCTGTGGTAATTAATGATTCCTAATTTTACTAATAAACCCTTTCTTTGACAGTTTTTCAGAAAAATAAATATTTTCTGTGGGGAATCCTTACATTTGGGCTTGGATCTTTTTATTGAAGTAGACAGCTTTTTCTAAGATGTTTCTGTCAGGACATATCATAACTACTTCTTTAGGAATACTCAAGGATGAGAGATTAAGAAAAAATGTAAGGGGAGCAAACATGGGTTTGTGGTTCAGAATGTGGAGTAATCCTGCTTTATGAAATAGAAAGCAAATCTGGTAAGAATATGAAATCTTCATGCATCATTTTATCCCCAGTGCTCCTCAGGAGCCAAGGAATAGAAAACTGCCATGCTGTTTCTCAAGATTGCTTTCTATTTAAATGTACAATAGCTCGCTGAGTAACTCTGTCACTGTCAGAAAATTGCAGATGAACGGAATTGAGAGAAACAAAACCACTTAGCTAATAGTCTTTTGAATAAAGATGTATTTAGCAGCAGCTAAGAGATGCACAGGAACCTGGCAGGATCCTGCAGCCCAAGCCAGTGAGGCTGATATGAGGGTGTTACCAGAGCCACCACACCAGATTTAAATGGCTCCAGGGAGCAGAAACCACACAGAATGCAGCAAACACTCCTGGTGAACAAGCTGTGCATGAGCCAGCAGTGTGTCCTGGGGGCCAAGAAGGCCAAAGGGTTCCTGGGGTGCTTTAGGAAAAGTATTGCCAGCAACTTGAGGGAGGTGATCCTGCCCCTCTACTCAGCCCCTTGTGAAGCCACATCTGGAGTGCTGAGTCCAGTTCTGGGCTCCTCAATACAAGAGAGACATGGGGCTCCTGGAGCAGGTCCAGCAGAGGGTGACAAATGTGATTAAGGGACATGAACATCCCTCTCACAAGGAAATGCTGAGACAGTTGGGCTTTTCCAGCCTTCAGAAGAGGAAACTGAAAGGGGACCTCATCAATAGATATAAGTATGTGAAGGGAGAGTGTCAAGAGGATGGAGCCAGGCTCTTCTCAGTGGTGCCAAGCAATGAGACAAGAGTCAATGGGCAGAAACTGGTGCACAGGATGTTTCACCTGAGTATAAGGACAAAGTTCTTTCTTGTATGGGTGCCTGTGCACTGGAGAAGATTGCTCAGAGAAATTGTGGAATCTGTCTCATTGGAGATGTTCAAAAACCATCTGGACACAATGCTGTGCCATGTGCTTTAGGATGACCCTGCTTGAGCTGGGAGGTTGGACCGGATGACCCACTGTGGTCCCTTCCAACCTGACCAGTTCTGTGATTTTGTGTTGCATTTGTGTTCTTTTCTCCAAATTCAGACTTAACAGTGAGGCATAACAATTTATCTTACTTTGTCTCTCAGTTCCACAATATGTTTGAATTTCCATTAGGCTTTGGCAACCCGTTCTTAAACGTAGCACATACTTTGCTCAGTGATTATGATGATAAATTCTTGGTAGAGGGAACCTGCAGGATGAGACATAGTGTGAGACTGCTTATGAATCTCCTAGCAAGTAGGCAGGACTCTTCCCTGTTTCTCACAGAGCTGTCAAAGAAACAATTAATGTGTTAGTGTGATCTTACACTGTAAAGCGTCTTATGCTGCTAGCAATAATTATGTGCCCCAGCTGAGTAATTTTTTTTCTAAAGAGAATGAGATACCAAATAAATTGTAGCCAGTGAAATCAATAGCTTTTTATGCAAGGTCTGAAAGGCCATTTTCTTATGTTTTCCCTCTCCTGTGGAGAACAGTCATCAGAGTAGCTGAAATATGTCTGCAATAAATGCATTCATTTCTGTAGTTTTGGTATGGGCAACAGTCTTAATCTTTGCTAAAAGCAGGTCTGCTTTTTCTATTCCTGTTTTACCAGATTTCTTTTACCTTGCATTAGAAAGTATAACCTCTCAGGAAACATGGCTGATATATGGAGATGCATGAAAATTGGGAGCCATTATAACATATTCAAGGACAGAATAACCATATTGATGCTGACTTTTCATGACACCATTCCTGTGCTCTGCATGCTAACAAGACAGCACTACAAAATATTCAAAGTCAACCCACACTATTGCTTCATACCTAGATGGAGAAAGAAAGCATGTTTTTCCTCTGGAATTTACTGATCAGATCATGTAATAAGTTTTCCTGTGCTATGTAAACTGTGTAAGTAGTTAAAAATATTTCTCAATTTCTGAATTAAAATTAAAAATCAAATGCATGCGATATGGCATTTGTTGGTAGACTTAACAATGTAATGAGTAGTTTCAAAGATACGATGCTTGATGAGAAATTTGGATGATCAGTTCTGCAGCCATTATCTCCAGTGAACTCTGTCAGCTGACTAGGGATGGGTTAGAGTAACTTAAGATATTGTGGTGCTTCTTCTTGCAAATATGATAACGGCAGTAATGCAGTCACAAAGCCTGAGAAACCATGATGACTGGAGATAGCTTGGGGCTTATCTTGTAGTTATTTAGCATTGCTAGAACTAGAATTTTACTGATGTGTTTGCTAATAACTAGGATTAATAACCTGACTTTTTGATATTACTCTGATAGCAGAATACTGATACATTTATAGAAGAAACTGTATATCTAATAGATTGATGTTACAAGGCATGACAAGAAAGGTCTTTGGGTTAATCCCCTGGTGTTGCAAATTAATCATGCTCTGTGTCTAAATCCTCTTTAAATTAATTTTTTACATCTATATCCTTCTACTACTGTTCAGAGTTCCTCAGTTTTGAACAGCAAGAGATTGCAAATTCCTTCTTCTAAATACAATTCCATTCCCAGAAATCTGTTTTCCAAAGCCTACCACCATGCAGTTCTAGCCCTTTTCTACTTGAGTGTAATGAGACCTATGCAGTTTTACTAACTGCCTCTGTCAGTCACATTTCCCTATAGTAATTTTGGAACACACTGTTTAGTTTTGGACATGGTTTAAAAATGGTATAGCTTTCAAAGTTTTATTTTCAAAGATTCCTACATATTTTCTGAGAAGGAAAGCTGAGTACAGCAGAGATGAAAACCAGTGACCTCTGCTGAGAGGAAAAACAAAGAGAAATAAGTTCCTGATATACCTGGAGAGGCTCATCAGTGTGTGTGTATATCTTTGGTCTACTCACAGTGTTCATCTCTTTTTGCTTGCTGGAGTTGTCTTGGAGAATTGGCTTGATTCGTTTGAGGTATAGAGGGAAGATGCAGAATGGAGTAGGACAACTAAGGACAGAAATGTTTGTGTCTTACTGTTCATGGTACATAAAAATGAAAAGGAATAGTTTCTATAAAAGCATTCTTTCAAGCATTAGTTTTGCCTTTCCCATGAAACCTTACCTGAATGGTCAGATAAAAAGATAGCGCATCACTGGCAATATTCACTTCTGTTGTTTTCTTTTTTTTGTAATAAAGATGAGTTAGAATGAGCAGTCTTCTGCTGTTCCTGAACCATACTTAGAGTAATTTGTCTTCTGAGGCTTGTGACTAATGGCTTAAACATGACAACATTCACAAGTGTTTATTTCCATTTTGCAGATTTATAAGGGAACTAAATCTGTTCTGTGTAAACAAAGCAAGATGAAATCCATGTTTATGATCTATGTATAAAAAATGTAAGGAGAAGAAAAAGAAGGAAAGAAAGCTAATAAAATTGTCTTAGGGCCATAGCACTTTCACTTTGAAAACAGGCATAAAGTCTGAAAGTTAAAAGCTTGCCTCAGGCATAGTACAGAATATCATGAGGCAAATTCAGAAGCTGGAAGCCTCAGTCCTGGACCTTTTTGATATGTGGAATCAGTCTAATATAGCAGCAGTGTCCTCTTTCCCAACAAAGTAAGTTGTATTGAGCACAGGTTAAGTGAGAATAATGTCTATTTTCATGCATCTTGAGCTTTACCAAGATAGCAATGAAAGCTTAAATAAGCAAGTTCTTAGTAAGAGCACTAGCAGAACATTAGCAGAATATGAACTGAGGAAAACCAGTCCCCACTCATCACTGTTTCAGCTGCTTTTGTCATTAAGTATAAAGAAAGTATTAAATGATTAAAAAAAAATACTTCTGGAACAATAATGGAGTCAAAAGTATTCCTGAATAATTTTGGAATGTTCAGCATGAATGTGTATTTTATACTTTAAGAAAGTCATCCCAGCTTTAAAAATTGCAGAAGTAATGATCCTTAATGCTTAGGCTTAGTTTAATACAAACTAATAGCACATTATAAATAATAAATAATATAATATAAGAAATAATAATATAAGAAATAATAAGTAATAAAACATATTATATCAACACCTCCTTTTAATTTTCCACCACTTTTTCAAGCTTTTTGTTGGTGTCCTTTTCCTAAACTGTAATACAAATTCATAAAAGTACCTTTTACCTTGAATTTAAATTCATTTTGGTTATTTCTTAATTAAACAAGAGGATAGCAAATATGCCTTATCTCTTCAAAATATAAGCCATCTAGCTTTTTTCTATAGAATGAGTGTCTCCCATTCCCGGCCATGAATACAAATTTTGGGCTGTATTCTATAAATGCATTGACAGTAGAATTTCAAATGAATGTGTACTTTGGAAAGTAAGAGAATTTTTGCTCTGAATGATAGGGGAAAGAAGTGCACGTCCTTGAAATAGCAAGTGTTAGTCATTGGAGCATGTGAAATCCCAGATGGGAATACTATAGGATCTGTTTTGTTTCTCCTCTGAACAGTCACTATATTGAAATCAAATGCATTAATTGATCATGTTGATTACAAGTAAATATTTGACCAATCTAAACTGATTGATCTGCTGAAGTATGAAAATAGTTCAAAGCAGAATGTAGCTGAAGTTTCCTTTCACAAAGCTAACACACTGAGTAGTCATTTCTTAATACATTCTGGGGACTTAACAACATATTTGACCCATTTTCTTTTTATTACATCACAAACTTAATTCTAACAGTTCTTTAGCATAAAAACAATAGCAGTGATTTAACCTTAGGTAAGTTGTGAAGCTGAGTCAGAAGGTAATGTGTCTTCTGTCCTCCACAGAGAAAACCACTGCATGTTAACTCTAGTTGTGATTTTTCCTCTTCAAGCATAATATAATTTATTTCACAATTGTTTTCTTCATCTTATTAATAACAGTGCAGATAATTGGTGTTTGCTCTTGTTTATAAAGTTCAAAAACGCATACACTATCCTTATGGGAGAAAGGTAGCATTATAACAAATTAATTCAGAATGAGAGCTGTAGCAGCATCAGAAAATGGTGGTGTTTTTTTTTTTAAGGTAGTGGGAGGAAATAATGACTTTTGTTACTGTTCTTGGCTAGAGGTCTGGTGGTTAAAAGCATTTGGGTTTTGTTTGCTGTAGAATTCATTATCAGAGCTTCCCAATCTTAAATTAATCTCCATAAGCCTGCTGATAATTACTGTGACAGGTTTGTGGGAGTAGAGAGAGTGAGGCAGAGCACTTGATCCGGCTTCCATGGTTGCTAGGGCAAGAATCTCATTGTCCCTAGAATGTGATTCCGTGAAAGTAAAACTGTGCATAATTGCGTTTTAATGACAATGCAAGCAAGCAGTTCACCTGAAGGTACCGGAAGGGTTCTTGCTGTCCATTCTCTGTTTCACGTAGCCCCTCCCAGCGGAGGTCAGCCAGCTCCAACAATTATTGCTACACAGCCTCTACAGTTCTTCAGTGTCTGTTCCTACTAATGCTTAGAAAACCCCAAGCAAACAAAACAAACAAACAAAACCACAAGATGCCCAAAAAAGCAGCAAAAAGCCCCTATACTTGTTCCCTGCTGACCACTGCTTGGGGAAAAAAGCCCCATGTGTCTTCCCTGATGAACACTGCTTGTTTGAAAGAAGATTTTGATGGATACACCAGCGTATCGTGGATACTGTCAATGGATACTGCAGCAGGAGTAGTTACGCGTAGTTACTGGCTTTGAGTGAATAAATATCAATTTGCATGCCCATTATGAGGTTTTGCAAGCATAATGTGTACAAAAGCATTTATGTCAGGCACAGTGAGTATGCCTATAAATCTTGAAAGCAAATGTTAAGAACAAAGACATGTTTGAAGTTCTGAGTACGTAGGGAAACAGGTTGCTTAATGAGAAGCACAGGGCTTGAATGCTTGCAACACTATTTCCTTTAGGTTTTTGTTCTGCTGTTGTCACAGTGTTTGAACTTTTCAGATGGTATCCTAAGTGAAATAGCTGCCATTTCTAACAGATCTGTTTTCTTTCATCTCAGTCTTGGAAGGAGGAAGGGGAATTAGCTGTGCATTTTAACATTTTTTTTATCTGTTACTGAACATGAGCAAGCCAGTTCCTCCATGATACATTTTGTGTATATTCAATTAACCTTCCTTCCCAGGTGATCATTTCTATCCCTGTGGTGTGCCCTCTATTCCCAAGGCAGAACTGTTTGTGGGGCTGTAATATGATCTGAAGGAGAGAACAAATGTGGGTTAAAAAGGAAAAATACTGTTTAAATGTAGATTAGTTCCCATATTTCATAATGGTGACTTCTTCTCCTATTACACAGATACAGGAATATAATTGAAGGACAAGAAGCTATGTGACAAAGTGCATGTTTCTGCCAGAGGTGGTTTCACTCCTAAATGTTTGTTTACTGTAAAACTGTCATCTTGCAGAAGGAGTCGCCAGGGTTCTGCATATCCATGCTCTGTGACCACTATGATTGTACACAAACAAGGGGATACCTAATCACCACTTTTTCAATAAATAGACTTCTGATAAAAAATATGAATGCAGACAAAAATAATCTTATATTTACCTTAAAGTTTAATAAGGATTTGCAGCCATTGAACCTATATGAAAAAAATGTATGAATGTAGGTACGTATAAATACTATACAGCTTGTGTTAAAAAAAAAAGAAATAAATAATTTTGGCAGCTGAATTAATTGCTGTCATTTTTATCAAGCTGAATTTGGCAGACCATCTGAGAGGAAATTACAGTGAACAATAAGTATTATAATGAAAGCATGGGTAAAGATTATTGTAATATTCTAATTAAAAATATGTGATGGCATTGCAACATTTCTAGAATAAAAGCCTACTGTAAAGTGGAAAACATGGCAAAATTCTTTGGACTAAACAGAGTCTGCTTTTGGTTTTTTTTTTTAATAGACTTGCCCAGAGCATAATAGCTGGTTTAATTAAATTAAATTTTGTAGCATATATAACCATAATAATTCCAAGCTGAGCAACAAAATTTAAGTGTCATAAATCGTTTATTCAACTAGGTATGCTTGAAATTTGAAAGTACAGCATGCTTGTAAAAAGACAGAAATCACGTCACAATAGTTTTAGGTGACGTATTGTTATTCTACTTATTGTTAAGGAGCTCTTGAGACTTAAATAAGAATTTTTAGCACTCTGGAAGAAATTAGAATTCTAAGCACTTAAAAAGTCTTAAGCTAAGATTGTGTAAGTGTGCAAGGTTCTTAAATGCACTGTGATGTGTTTCACAAGCAAACAATGCAGTACTCAGAATTCTGAATAATAAACTTCCCCAAAATATATGAATAGATGAAAAAGAAAAATGGCCATAACAAAATGTTCTTACTTTTGGGTAAGAATTTTCAGGTTAAAATCTTCATCTGTCAAGATGTGCAGTAAGATGCCAGAGCATCATGATGGGTCCTGGAACTGTTTCACAGGGCAACAGTGGAAACATCTGCGAAATCTGGTATTGTCATTGGGTCGTTCTTCCTTGTCTGGTGGGATACTATCAAGAAAGCAGGTAAGTGAAATGTTAACTATTTCAGCTTACATTCTTGCTAGATAACACATTTTGTTGAAGAATTCTCCATCGATTTATTCTTCCTTTTTTCTATATATTTTCAGTCTTCAAAGAAAATGACAGACTAAACTCAGCAGATTGTCTCTCATGTGGCCAAGGAAGTTAGCATTTCCTATTAAATACCACTGTCTACACCACAAGCATTTAACTTTTGTCAGGCCCTAGATATCACCTTTGAATTGATATTAGGTATTTTAGAGTTTTCACCTTAACATTTCCCATCCCTCAGCTCTTTTTTTAGCTCTTGTTTTGTATCTGATAAACTGTAAAATACTGCAGAAGGCTACATGAAAACACAAGTGAGTATATGACATTTGACCTGAAGTCCTGCAGCTGTTGTTAAAAAGTCAGTGCTGTGATGTGGCTGTTCCATTGTGTTTTCCACAGTTCATTTGGCCTCATGACATGGTCAAATTGAGCAAACCCTTCCTGAAGTGTCGCTCTTACTCCCTTGAAATCTCCAGCAGCTGGGCTCATAGCAGTTAGTATCTCCCTATCTCCCTTCACATTTGGGAAATAGATAGCAGGGGATACTTTTAGAGATAAGGAGCTTCTGGAAATAAGCTCCATATCATCCCAACGTTAGGCCTCAGCTGGTTGGGTAACTCAGGGTATGCTATAGCTGGGAGTAGATGTGTTTCCTTCATGATGGAAAAGAGAATGAAGGCAGATGGGTTTTCTCTCCACGTCTTTTAAAACTTTTCAAGGAACTGTAGAGGTGACCCAATGCTTTCAGTGCCCTCCTGTCTCCCTTGATATGATTAACCACCTTTCCAAAGCTCTGTGAAACTCATGAACTCCTCCCTATTTTCAGGATCTGAGAGGTGTTTTTTGTTTCCTAATGGAGTTGATTTTAATACCTTCTAACAAAGCAATACTTGTACTGTTGGTTTCTGTGTTCTATTTACTTCAAGTAAATGATAAATAGGCCAATCTCAGAGGTATCCGAGATGAAGCTGGGGAACTCTGTATCTTTCAGGGAAAATAAAGGAGACTTGGAGATTTGGTGGTGGCAAAAACATACAGAACTCATCCAACCCCTGTGAAATAAGCCATAGAAAAACTGTCCCATAACACTGGTTACATTACAGAAGCTCTGTAGCTTCTGTCTAGGTTCAGTAAATTGCCTGGCATCTGAGAAGACAAAATGTGAAGCCAGTCCCCATTGCTGAGCTAACAAAACTATTTAAGCTTCCTTCCGTTCATTTTTCCCTTCTAGGTATCTGATCAATGGAAGAATGACTGTGACATGAGAAAATCCACTTCTAATATCCAGAGCTGCATGTGAGCTATTACTGAATTCATAATAGCTGTCTCTCACACTGCCCATGCAGTCCCAGTCATTACTAAGTCAACAGTTTTCAAAACATCCTGTGACTCAAAAGACAAACATAGAAATGTTACAAGCTATTTAACAAGATGCCTTAACGTAATGTATCAGAAAGAAGACACGTGATTTTAGTTAGATTCATAAGCTTAAATACGTGCAAAATTGTGTTTGATGGGGTTTTTTTGTTTGTACACAGGCAGAACAATATCATCTCATATAAAAGACGGTTGCTTTTAAGCAAAGCTGACACTGCTAGCACTTGGAATTGTTAAACGTCTCCTGTTACTTAATACTGGATCAAAAATATGGTTATAGATCTGGAATTTGGATAGTTCCTATAGAGACTACTAAAAGTCTGAATTGATCTGTAGCATTGCAGCACTCAGCTAAATAGTGCATATTCACAAAGATTTTTTCACAAAAAAATCACATATGCTCATGTTAAAGGGTTTCAAGGTGTTTCAAGGGACAATATCTGCTTTAAATGTGATCTCAAATAATGCAGGTAGGTATTTGACAACTCAAAACAAACAAAAAAAACCCTCCAAGCACAATATTGCACATATTTAAGCTTATGAGTCTAACTAAAATAATGTTTCTTGTTTCTGATCCATTATGTTAACACATCTTATTAAATTGTTTTTAAAATTTCTGTTTATGTTTTCAGCTTCAGTATATATTTCAAAATCACTGTTTCTACACAATTATTTGTAGATTTCCTTTTAATATCTCCCTCATTTTAAACACCAATATTTGTATTTCTAAGAGTATGCATGGCTATAAAGGAAACTATATTGCTTAGGGTAATGATAGGTTCCTGTTTTCCAAATTGCTTTTCCCATGACAAAACCATTACTGAAGAATTTGTATTGCTGCTTTCTGTACAGAAAAAAATTGTACTCATGTCAGAAATATGCATAAGTGCCTTTTTTCTCTTTGTATACAAAATGAGTAGGTTTTTCATTTTCTATTTATAATCCCTAAAAACAAAACCACTTTCATGTTAGTGCCTTGATGCAGTGAGATAACCAGTAGTGAACCAAACATATTAGGATTTTTCATGTACCCACCTGACTCAGAGCCTTTAGATATGCAAAACCTTCTCCAAGGAGAGATCAATGTTACCCTGTGATTTCTACTGGTCTTACTGCTAAAGTTTAATATTTTTGTTCAATCTCTACCCTGAGAAAAGGAAATGAAAATTAAGTATTAATATCACTTTGTAATTCAACAAAATATCTACATCTAACTTGTATTCGTGCCTTTCAAAAATTGCAGTCCAGTACTACAAAGCACAAATCTCCTCCTGAGTGAGACTTACACTCGTGGAATTCCACAGGAACTTAACCTAAACTGTGATCTGACATCATATTTACATAATTCATGTTTTCAGTGACTTTGATGTGGAATTAAATGTAACCTCAAAACTTGAAAAAGTTAAAATGTTTCGAATCATTAAGATCATATTTCTATAAGCCCTCTAAAAAAAGAAGTTAATAAGTTTCCTAAGCACAGACCACAGAGATGGCTTAAGCCATAGATGGCAGTGGTTGACTGATTGAATTTTGAGAGGTAACATACCCCATTTCTGCAAAACTCAGGTTTTTGACAGCTGCTTAGTATCTTCCCGGTACAATAGTTTGAAAGATCTCAATGGCAATCAGCTTGCAAAGATCAGTGATGTTTGGGGTGGCTGTTGGTGGATGTTTAAGGGACTTTCTCTCTCCAGTTCCTCACAGACTCCAAGGAAATTAACCTTCTTGGGTTCTGCAACCTCTTCACTCAGGGGTTCAGCATAGGCAGATGAGAGAATTTCCTGTCCTTTGCAGGATCTAAAAAGCAATACAAAGCAGGTCAGTATTAGGATGCAGAAATTAGGACTGTGGTTGCACACACTGAGGAACCACACCACAAGGATGAGCTTGAAAGTGAGGATGAGGAGAATGTTGGGTTAAGGAAGGAGAGAAGAAGCTGAGACATGACATAAGAATTGGCTGAATGGTGCAACCAGAGGGCAGTAGTCAATGCCTTAATGACCTGATGATCAGTGACAAGAGGTTCCCCACAGGGGTCCATAGTGGGACCAATACTGGTTAATATCTTCGTCAGTGGCATAGACAGTAGGGTTGAGCACACCTTCAGCAAGTTTTCAGATGACTGCAAGCTGAGTGGTGCAGTTGATAGACCTGAAGGATGGGATGCCATCCAGAGGGACCTGGACAGGCTCAAGAAGTGGGCACACATGAACATCATGAGGTTCAACAAGGCCAAGTGCAAGGGGCTGCACCTGGGTCAAGGGAACCTCCAGTATCAAATAGCCTGGGGGATGAAGTGATTGAGAGCAGCCCTGACAAGAAGGACTTGGCGGTGCTGGTGGACATGATCTGTCAGTGTGCACTTGCAATCCAGAAATCCTTCTGTATCCTGGGCTGCATCCAAAGCAGCGTGGCCAGCAGGGTGAGGGAGAAGATTCTTCCCCTCTACTCCACTCTGGTGAGGCCCCACCCCGGAGTGCTGCATCCAGCTCTGGGGTCCCCATTACAGGAAGGTCATAGAACTGTTGGAGTGCATCCAGAGGAGGATGGAACACTTCTCCTATGAAGACAGGCTGAGAGAGTTGGGATTGTTCAGACTGGAGAAAAAAAAGGCTCCAGGGAGACCTTCCAGTACCTAAAAGGGACATACAAGAAAGATGGGGAGAGACTTTTCAGCAGGATCTGTTCTGACAGGGCAAGGGGTAATTGTTTTAAATTAAAGAGTGTGCATTCAGACTACATAGAAGTAAGACATTTTTTACAATAAGGATGGTGAAATGCTGCCCAGCAAGGTGGTGGATGCCCCTGGAAATATTTGAGGTCAGGTTGGACGGGGCTTTGAGTAACCTGATTTGGTCGAAAATGTCACTGCTCTTTGCAGGTGGTAGGACTAGATGACCTTTAAGGGTCATTTTCAACCCAAGCTAATCTATGACTGATCTTTGAGGGCCTGTGGGAGGGGGAAATCCACTGAACAGACCTTTTCCTTGCCTATGCCGAACACCAGCTCTGATCATGCCTTTATAACGAGGTGGTATTTTCAACATTACTGAAATTTATGTCTGTAGTCAGAAACAAATCTTATGTCTGAAACTCCGCTGTCATCAGACTGAGTGAAAAGTTGTGCCAGTACATCAACATTTTAAAAAATGAAGGTGAGGGGAATCAGTGTATTCAGACAAGTGGGGTATATGTCCAGCCATGCTTTCTATGAAATTTTGCTGTGATAAAAGGCAAATTTATTTTTTAGCTGCTTTGCATACCCTAATTTTTTTTTTTTCTTTAAGAGAATATGGAATTCACTGTTACTCTGAAAGGCTGATTACATAGTCATGAAGCATTGTCAGAAAGGTGGGAGGGAAATGTATGACTGTTGGGCTTAATTGGGGGAAATTACTTATTTTAAAAATGAAAACCTACTGTAAATAATGAGCACTAAAACAATAATACTTCTGAAACAATGTGCTTTGTGAATGAAGAAAAAATACAGACTCCTAGCAGCTGAATGAAAAAATACAACAGAAGCAGTATTTTTTTTTCTCTTTACCGTGATCTAATTGTGACCTCAAGGTTAAGTTCAGTAAGGCTTACCTTCAAAGGACTGGCCAAGCAGTCAGTTTGTCACTTGAGACTGCTGTACAACAATAGTCTTTGATCCTCAGATATTTCTGTTGTCTAAAATCATACATCTGGCTTATTTTGTGCTATTATATATAGAGAATTATTTTGCATTGTATTATGAGATTTTTTAAATTTAAGGGCCTTTTTGCACGTAATGCTCTGACACAATTTAAAAATAACTGGTTTTGACAGAAAAACAAATTTTCCCCAAAGATTATTTGTTCACAAAGAATTTGTCCTTTCTGTAAGGAAAGGTTTCTTCTGGAAAAAAAAATCCAAGACTGAAAACAATTTTGTTTTTCACTTTCACATCCACATATCCATAAACATCTGTGTCAGAAAATTTTGCAGCTTAATAATGTGATGTTATTTCATTGCTCTTCCATAGGCCAACTTCCCCAATATCTGTAAAACATACCTCTCCCTGCCTTGCACCATGAAATAACTGTCAATGCAGTGTTGGAATATCTGTCTACATGCATATAGATATAAATTCCACAGTCTATTATTACCTTGTAATCATTACTGAAAAGGAAAAGAAAAAACCCTGTCCACCAACCCCTGTTAAAAAAAAAAAATCTAATATATTGGGGTTTTTAGCCTTATCCATGTGGAGAATGTGAGTGTAAAAGGAAAAAGGAACTTTTTATTTTGACAAAACATGCAATGAATGTGAAACCTCTAGAAATTTAAGGAAATGATTGGGTTTATTTTCCTGGTGAATGATATGTTTTTGCTTCAGGAATTACTCACATCTCATTGGTAAACCTGGGAGCGGATGAGTTTGAGTTAGTCTACTGTCAGTTCAATGACTTTAGTAATACTTTAAAGGCTTTAATGTGACTGCGCCGAACTGCACAGACTTTAATAGCAGCTTTCAAAAGCAGTGATGGGTTTGGTCTCAAGCATGACTTGTCACTTAGGACTGGAGTTCTTGTAAACAAGTTTAGCAGATGTCGGTGTAATCACTTGATTCATATAATTCACTCTGCCGAAGTACTTGTTTCTCCTCGGGAAGACTGAAAACAGATTATTTGCTTCTGTGTGGGCATACAGTCATGTAGCAATCACCCATGGAAGAGCACTACCTTTGACAAAGCATTTGAAACACAAATTGTATTATCTTGATGATAATACAATAACAGGAAGTATAAGATATAAATTTTGCTTCTAAAATTTATTATATACTACTTCTCTTCCATGCACTTCAGTAGAGACCCCTGGCAACTGAGGTGTTAATACTGATTCAATTCAGTAATATAAATATATATAAGTATATATAAGTTCAGTAACCATGTCTTAATCAGAAGAGATCAGAGGGCAATTAAAATGTATAAAAGTGTCTTCTGATTTCTGATAGTTTTTTATTTATCCCAAAAGTTCTTTTATCTGTGTCAAAGTCAATGGTTGGGATAAAAGAGAAGAGAAATAAAGAAATCAGATAAGAATAACCCAGTGTTGCAGTGATTTTAGGATCTTAATGTGCTACACATTCATCTTCCTTTGTACTACAAAGTCCCTCCCAAGTATTAAAGTAAGGTAGTAAATCAGGATATTAGAGAGCTTAGCTCTTCTGCATGGTAGTGATAGACTTTTTCTTTTT
>VXAD01004607.1:922972-1000199 GCA_013399195.1 Dicrurus megarhynchus | reverse complement strand
TTTTTTTTTTTTTTTTAGCTCCTCTATGCCTGCTTTTGAATTGAATAAAAATAGCTTGGGTCTTTGTAAACATGTATTGGAGTCTTTGTCTTTGTGCCACCCTCCAGTGCTGTGAAGGACATTTTATGACATTTTCCCCATCTATTTTCTAACTGCATTATTTGTGTTCAACCCCTACATGCACTGGCCTGTTCACCAGCACTTGGGCAGAAGTTTACACAGCAGGAGACGGTTACTGCAAGGTGCACAGGAGAATGGAAAGGATTGTCCCTACAGTTGCCTTAATTGTACAGTACTCAGGGAATTATGTGCTTTTGTAAGCAGTAGGCAGTTAAGGAAGACCTCAAAAAATGGTGCTTCTGCTTCCTTGATTGCAGGAGGTAGATATTTCACCTTCAGAAGCACCACCATCTCACTTAAGAGCCCTCATCAATGGGACAGTGATACTGCAGCTGGCCTTTCAGGAATCAAATTGTGCCTTTGCTGAAGAGGCAAGAGAAGAGCCAAGTGCAGGATCAACAAACATATTGGCTGTATGATGACAGCATTCTGTAACCCAGGCAGGTCCCCTCCAAATGCAAATTGTAAATTTACTGTTTCACTAGAGAAGAGAGAGGATAGCTGGTGAAAGTTTTTAACATGCCTCTACTCCAGGCTATATATGATCTTAGCCGCCCAATTACAGCTGTTGTGCTTGGGGCAATAAGAGCGTAATTGTCTAGAGCTGAGACAAAAGGGCAGCAACTTAGTATGATGAAAGGTGAGATGAAATTCTTGTTTTGGAAAGACTTTTCCATCTGAAAGATTTCTTCCAGAAGATCTGGAACAAAACATATTCTGCCAAAGATGTGCTGGATGTACAACTGGAAGAAGCTTGTACTCGTTGATCCTATCTCATCCCAAGGGACTGACACTATTTACATTTCTTTTCTCTCCTTCCTCATTTCACAAAATATTTCAGTTTAATAGTGGTTAAAGAGGAACCCAACAACAGGTTATGGCTTGGAAATTCTTAGGTGGAAGATTGGGTTTTTTTGAGGGGGAGGGGGAGGAATTATATGACAACAAAATCTGCTTGAAATGCCTGAAGTTTTTGGGGGATTTCAAAGGCTGTTTTGGCAGCCTGACAGCTGTGTAACACAGACTCTGGGAGGCACTGCCAGCACAGCTTGGGTGGAAAGGTGCAGTGCTGCAAATAGCAAGCCCCTAGCATTGCTAAGGCTGAGGTACCATGGTACCCCCCACAGCCATCTCATGTCTTTGCTGACACAGAGACATTACTGGGTTATAGAACACTTGGGGCAGGATAGGGAGCAGCCATGGCACTCTGTGACCTGTTCTGCCATATAGCTCCAGGGGCCTTAAGTAAATGGAATATATGTGGAGAGGATTCAACAGAAGAGCTTTAGGACAGAGGAAACTTCATTCCATCTGTTTCCTTCAGTATTTTCTGAGAGTCATGTCCTATCTGATTCTGAGTTAGCATTGGTGTCTTGCCAACACCTACTTAAAGTGGAAAACATTTTTTTTTGTGAGAACATCCTTTAAGAAGAAAATGATAATTGATTGGATAAATCAATCTCCTTCCCTCTTTGAATTGGGACTGTGTCCTATATCTTCCAAAATTTACAAGACTTGGATGCCTCTGCAATACTTTCTTGTTTATCCTATTCCCATTTGTACTGCATTTGAATCTGTCTAACCTGTGTTCCACATAAGTACTTCATGACTGTCCTCTGGGAAAGAGGAGCTCCTTGAAGTACAGAACAAGAAAAATAAACTTGGCTTAGAATTTCAGGGATGAGGCTTTGTGGAAAAGTGAACTTTTTGCTGAAGGTGGCTGTATGATGCAGGTAGGGTCAGGGTAATATAAATGTACACAACAAATTTGTATCTGTAGCATTTGGAATAGCCAGCCCTGGGATTTTTCCGTGTTTATAGATACATTTTTCACTCTCCTACACCTTGTCAGACATAATGAAACAAATCATATTCACACACCAAAATCACACAGAAAGTACTGCTGCTTTTGTAATCTGGGTTGGGTTTTTTTGGTTCTTTTTTTCTGGAATAATGTGGGGTTTGTTGGAGGTGGTTGTTGGTTTGGGTTTTTTTGGCAGGGAAGGGGAATTTTTTGGTCCAGTAATCTCGCTCCCAGAATAGCCAGCTAACTAAAAGTGAAAGAAAAATTTCTACAAGAAAAGCAAGCACTTGAAAATAGGGGGTGTTAGTGATCCTTTTGTTGTTGTTGCTGTTGTTCTCAGAATATGCTGTCACACCATCATTTTTCAAATCTGCATTCTAACGTATAAAAGAATGAAAAGGGGTTTCACTATGCTCTTTTGGGGTTCAACTTCTCTCTTCTTTCACTTCCTCCTCTCAGCTGCTCTGATGCTCAAGTTTTGGATCACTCTTTAAAGCAAGGGAGAAAATCTCATTACAGAAAGTATAAAAGGGATACAGTGATCTGGGTATGATAGTTTTAACAGTTTGCACTTTTACTGCAGTGTTTTTATCATTATTTTTAAATCAGCGAAGACTAGTGCTTTATGCCAAAATTTGCAAGATGAGTTGCAAATTATGTTAGGAGGGTGCTGAGGCTTTTCTGCTCTTAAGAAGGAAAGGATCTTCGTGCATTCCCTGTGAAGAGCACAGCCCCTTCACCTCTTGAAAACTCAGCTTTTTCTGCTCACAGGGACAGCATGACAATGGAAGAGAAGTCACTGCACGCATGTTTCACTCTCTGAACAGCAGGGCACACTGCAGCGTGCAGAAGCCTGGATATCTCCTGTCTCCTCAGTCCTGCTGTCTGAAGCAGCCATTTGTCACTGCTCCTGTTACAGCCCCTGGGGCCATACCTTGTAAAGGGCTGAATACTTTTAATTGCCTCTCAATTCACTCAGCAGCTCTTGGGAGATACCCCCAGCTTGGTAATTCCTTTTCATCATCACCTGTTGTTTTTCCATGAACCGTGAAGATTACAGGTGATACCAGCTTTTACTCATTGAATCCAGTCCCCACACATACTGTCAATATAAAGGTGAAAAATCTGTATCCTAGAATCAATGGTCTTGAGCCTTTGAGTCCCCTGAGCTTCTCTATGTTTAGATTATTATGGAAAGAATATCTTAATTAAAATTGTGTGAATAAGCTATGATGAATAATTTATCATACAAATTCCTTTATTTTGTCTCTTAGGAATATCTCAAAGTAAATTGACTTCTGTTTGTTTTTTGAGTGGTTCATTGTCCAAGGAAGCATTTCTCTTTCATGATTAATAGTTAACTCTACCTTTCATCTGGTTCTGTTTTGACTGTTTCCTAGTCTTGATTGGCCAAACAAGTCACACTGGGATTTACCTTTATTCTAGAATAAAGAAAAAAATACTGACGTAAATATTTTACAATGCCATTGCAAAATCTCTGAGTAAAATAATTATTGCTTTTCACTTGTTCTAGGTGAGTGACTGAGGTATCTTTTCACATAAAAGCCTCCAAACTACTGAGCCACTAAAGATGTGTAGCTGGTGCCATGGCTGGGTTTCCCAGAATATAGCTCATAGTATGTAGAAAATGATCTCAGCTATCCAGGTTGTTTAAAATGTGTCACACATACAAAAATGGACATGAAAATTTTTAATTCATCCTTAATGCAAAAGAAACTTACATAAAAATACTCTAACACTAACTGGGAGATTTTTGGTGAGGCTTTAAGTAAAATTTCAGTTTAATTTATTTGTTACCCAGTAAGTCTGTTGCCCAGTAAGTCTGTTGTGCTGCCATAATTTTATCCTGCTCCTTTGAAATCAGGCTCTTAGATTATAAAATAAGCATGCAACTACTGTCTGCAATGGAAGTGTCTGGTACACTGACAGGGGTTGCCAATTTGTATGCTCAACCTTCATAAATCAGAAAATTAGTACCTTTGAGAGGATATATCCTGAAAAAGTGTAGAGATATTGGTGGGATTCACCTTAAAAGATATCACCAAATAAGTTATAGAAAGGAATATTATAACGCACACAGCATTATGACTACTACACCTTTCTCTTGCCATGCCCGAAATAGTGCAGCTGCCTAAAGTTCCTGATCCACCATGGTATATCAGGGTATAATTAGATTCAGCACTTTAACAACAGTTGTATAAAATAGCACAATTTAGTTGAAATCAAAGGATTTTCTGAGTCAACTATTTTGCTTATAGCTCTCTTTCTAATTTTTGGGATGCATTTTATCTTCTGTCATATTCTCTGCTTTGGATTATACAGTGTTCTTGTATAAAGAAGACCCAGTATCTTCACAGTTGCAGAATCCTATCATTTACCTTACAGACAAAACTGTTGCAAGCTATCTCTTAATTTCCTATAAAGAAATCATCCCAAAATGAGCCCACAAATGTCTTTCAAATACCTTTTAAAAACAATCACCTTCCCTCCCTTAATCATAGCCAGAGTCTAATATGTTATTATGGAAATTTAATACCTTTTGTCACAGAAAAGTACTTTGAAACACAATGGTAACATCTGAAGGTGTGTTTTTTGATTATTTTTTTGTTCCTGTTGTTGTTATTTAAGTCTAACTTATATGTGTGTTCTCAGCAGGATCGTAAGAAATGTTTTTAGAGGGAGTGGAAGGACTGAAATGATTTTGAGTTGAGAGTGGAGATGCTTTAAAATACTGCTGAAGTGAAACATTTCTGTCTGTAGCATGTCTTAATTTCTATGCATGGGCATGGAGATATGTGCATGCCTCTTCTTCCCATTGCCCTGAAAACTCAGACAACCTCTGCTTTTATATTGTTTTGAGTAATAAGTGATAAGATAGAAGGAAATTATGAAAACACAGGAGAGTTATAAGTGCAGACTGGAACAGATGTTTCAAATATGGCAAATGTTATCTTAGAATCATTGTATCTTCTTTTTGTGCATTTTGAAATGGTAAGACCTGAAATGTCAAAAATCCAGAGATTGTTTTGGGTCTTTATGTAGGATTTTTATTACTACAATTAAATTGATGAATTTGATACTGTCTTCCTTGTCTCTCTTATATTTGCACATATACAAAGAGGCTTAAAATCATACTACAGAAAATGTTTTATGGCATGTATTTTTTTGTATTTTTTAAAAGGCATGTTACTTGTGACTATTTTCTTTTGTTCATACATGAGTTCATGAATAATTTAGCAAGGTTTTGATTGGAGTCCTGTGCTACTCTGTGGATAAGTCATTGATTGAAAGCTGATTCTGCTAGATCTAAAAGCAGTAGTTAAGGATATTTTCCTGGAGTACCTTGAAGCATAAAGGCCATATTAAAACTGGTCCTGGAGGTTGCTCCAAAGGGCATCCTGAGGAATTTCTTCTGGACAGGATAAGTGACATGGCTTGTCCACACACTTATGTAGAGAGGTAATGCCGTTTGGTTGTTTATAGGTAAGTTCTCAGGAAACTTTTTATGTGTTGAAGAGGCTGTACCTTGTATGGGTGTAAAACTTTGTAGTATTTATGGTGGTCAGCAGGTAGACTTTACAGTGAATTTATTTTGCTATAATGCACAACAATCTGTATGCTCCAGTTGGATGATATCATTTTAGTTTATTGCTAGGAAAAAAAAAATAGCTACATTAAGAAAAAGATGTGTCTAATCTTTCATCACCGGTCTCTCACTAAGTACAGATTCAAACTTCCAGCCAAGATGGGAGAGAAAACAGGATCTTTGGTTCTTGTATGTGTGCCGAGCTCTTGGACATCCAGTCTCCTATGGGGACTTGAAGCCATTCTAAATCAGCAATGTATGCCATAATTTAAGCAATGTTTATCAAATCACTAAATGGGATTCAGCCAATCCTTTTGGTTCCAACCATATTGCAAAGCAGACAAATTCTGCTGTACAGCACCTGTGACATACCAGAGTGACCCAGTCTACTCTGAGCTGTGCTGATGTGTACTAACCAGTTGGAATGGAAATCCGGACACCCTGGGCTGCTGCTGCTCCTGCCACAGGCTGCAAACCTGTAGTGTCTGAGGTGAAGGGTGTGAGTGGGACACAGATGCAAATACAGCCACCACTGTGGGATGTGACCTGCACTTACAAGGAGTTCTGCTTGTTTGTATCAGCTAAAACACAGCCTGGCATGTGCACATACCAAATGGCTGAAGAACTGAGAAACACCTAAGGCCCCGACTCCTTATGTGTTTTTTAAAACATGGCTGGCTGCATTTTCTTCAGGTTTTTGGAAGTAAATTTATTGCTGTTCCCTTGCGATGAGGACCATGTAGCATGTGCCTGCAGAAGGCAGTGCTGCCATTGCAGTACTGCTGGAGAAACAAAATGTAACACATTTCAAAAATGCCTCATGTGCCTTCAAATCAGAAAGGGCTTCTGTGTAGTAAAATGATGCCATGATTTCTTGTCTAATACTGGGTTGACTGTCCCTGGAACCTGTGATATAAATAAAACCAACTCATAGTAAAACCATGTCAGTGTGGGTGCCACCCCTTGAAGCGTTAGTCCTTCCCATATGCCAGAAGAAAACTCGTAATTTAGCTGCAGAATGTTTCAGCTAAGCTGGTTGGTTCTATCGCAGCATTGTGCTAGAATAGCTCCCTTGCTGCTTGTCAGCAGGAAGCACAGGCAGCACACATTTCCTTCCAAACGGAATTTACCATTTAAACAAGTGCTATACCAGTGTCTCAATTTTTATGCCAGTGTGATTTACATCACCTTAACTATGCATCATCTGAACTGCTGATTATATGTACTCGTGTTGGATTGGATAATTCTGTATGAGCACTATCCTGTTGATTCATTGTATTATTATGCTCTTTATCTGAAGTTCGGCTTTTAGTAACTGCAGACTTTAATCAGTTTGAAGTAGGCTTAGATTCCCTGCTTCTAACAGAACAAGTTGTTTATTTTTATAGCTTTTTTTATTGTGGGATTTTTTTCCTTTAGGTTACTATTCATATGACTGTTATTTTGGTGCAGGAAGGCAGACTTCTCCTTTGACATTCATGGAATCCAGATGGAGAAAGTGATGGACCCTACTAAATTTGCTTCATGTTGGTGCTTCACCTGTGCAGTCAACTTACATGTGTGCCTGTATGATATAGGCTCAGTGTAAAGGGCCATTAACAACTCCAGCTATGCTGCACAGCTCCTTCATCCTTGTAAGTGTTGTGCCATTTTATAAGGTGATATCTTCAAATATGAAATAACATTCATACCCAGAAAGGTGAAAGGAGACTGGCAGATTTATTAAGAGATACAGACTCACCCACAAGAATCCAAGAGAGGTCTTGGCAACATTTACTCTACATCTGCACTAATATACTGAGTGGTCCATCACATTTATTCCTTTAAAACCTTCACTGATATTTTATTTTCAGAAATAAACAACTTTCCCAAAGCAGATTGGTAGAAGAGTTGGTAAAACACCAGAGACATGAGAGATGTCTGAATGCAGAAAAAAGACAATAAACTTCAGTTTTGCTCTGGTCTATCAGTTATAGAAAAATGTAACTGAATCTTTCCAGCTTTCTGATGTTGAAGAACATCAGTAAAGCAAAAATGATTTTTTCACATTTCTTGACACAGGCCAGCAGCTAGTTTGCTTTCAATATTCTTGAAAGTAACTTGAAGACTTCTAAATTATATCTGACTTCCCCTTAAAGGCCTAGACCTAGGGATTTTTGAAGAATTATGGCAGCATGGCTCCTTTTTTTACTCCCAGCTGTCTGTTCTAAAATGAATACAATATAGACCCAAAGGCTTTATATGTGCTAGTATCCCCTGATGCTGGAGAAATAGCTAGGTACTTTGAAGAAGTTACTGTCTTTCATATTTTTTTCATCACAGGAAAACCTCTGCATTTACTGAAATAGTTTATGAGGTAGATAAATAACAGTAGTTGGTATGATATACACTCCTACTTTGAAATTGTTCTTACAGTACTCGGCTCTTTAACAGTTTCTTCTGTGCATAGAGTATGTTGATGAAAACAAGAGAGGTAGCTAGAGATCAAAACTTTGCTGGTATCGAATTTTTAACCCTCCTCCTTCAGAAAATGTTTTAAATCTTTTGTTGTTGGTTTTACTCTCTTTTTTCCTTTGACATTATTGCAGAAATTGTGTACACAAATGTTTTCAGAATACATGAGTTTTGTATTGCTCCAGCAATTATGGCATATTGCAGAGTGGTTATGCTAATGCTGTGCTACTTTTGCATGCAAATAGTTGAAATGAGAGCACTGAAATGCAGCTACTTATAACCAGATCTCCACTACCAGTTTTCCACTACACAGTGGGTCTTCATCTTTCCATGTAAAGGATTCAGCTTCTCTTGTATTTGCCTACCTCTATTTCACTGTGTGCCTGTGATTATGGTGTGGCTGTGTACATGTCTTTTTGTGGGCTTCTGTCTAAGCATTGGAGGGGTTTTTATGAGTTTGTAAGGACTTACAAAAGCAGAAGCAAGTAATATGTAATATAAATGTAGTTTCTTTATGTATTTGGTGCAAATTCCACACACTATCTGAAAAACCCATCATTTATGTTCAAAATATAAAGCAAAGAGAATCACCAGATATGTGCTTCATTTAGAAAAGTAACCAAATATGAAGTACTTTGAAGAAATACTTTGCATATAGTAAAATTTCCAAGAAGCTAACTTCCAAAAAGAATTAGTCTTAGCATCTACAAAGTCCTGATATGCAAAACACTTGATGTAAATATTTTGTGGTGAAATATGATATAATACACTTATAATACCTTATCACAATACTGTGCATTATATAAATAACTATATCATTGTATTATATACATTATAGAATTAGGTGATATTACATGGATGGCACTGGTGCTACAAAAACAACAATTGTTTCCAGAGTCACCATCTTTTCTTTGAATTTCAGGCATTTACCACTACTGTTTTTGATTCATTACCTCCAGCAAAGTAAAAGCACTTTTTTTATTTATATGTAAAGTTTTATTTACAGCACTGAATAAAGTTAAAGACAGGCTTGGAGATAAAAATAGAACATAAAAATACAGAAGAAGCAAATATCTGGCATCCCTCTCTTTAGTTATCAGTTAGGCTTTATGTAAGGTAATCTGAGCTGTGGGAGTCAAACAACCACCTTAACACTGTTTTACTCTTATAACTGCTTTTCAGGTGATTGGCTGTGGCTGGGTATAAAGGTATCGAATTTAGGTAAACAGGTTATATTTTGAGTTTGATTTGTTTCAGGGGGCTTTAAGAAAAGGAAATATATCATCACCTAGGCTTGTCGAAAACTTCAGGCTTTATTTCTTTGTGGTTTGTTTTTTCTCAGTTCCAGGTGGTGAGCTTGCAAGCCCTTGTAATTAAGAAAAAAAAAAGAAAAGGGCAGGGGGTAGCGTATATTAAACTCTAGGACTTGAAAAGTCTCACATTTACTAATATTGAACTCCTTGTAACTCACAATCTGTCAATAAGAGGCAAAAAAACCAGGACTAAAATGTTTTTTTTCTTGATTATATTTTTTCTACCCTTTTGATTATCTTCACTCATTAATCAAACATATTTACCTAATAATATAACCAAATATGTACCTGCATTAGAGTAGTCCTTTATTTAAGCCAACTGGATCTGAGAAGAGGCTGTTAGTGTCCCACCACCCCATTTGTACCCTAGTCTGGTTGCAGCACTTAGCAAAATAAACATATCCATTACAGAGTGATCTATTAATTATATAACCAATATTTTGCAATTTTTTATTAAGAACTTGTCGTATCATAGTCTAAAACGTATGACTCCCCCTCCCAGGCAAGTGGTCTAGCTACCAAAAGCCACTTTCACCAGTCTTTTATTTGTCCCAAATGATACTTAATTATCTCAAAAAAATAAACCAGCAACAATGAGGTCATAAACCATCTCCCATTGCAAGTGTTACGTTGGTGGCTAAGACGTTACCGTAGGGCAGGTAAAACAGTGTTTCAAATGTTCTCTGGCAAAGAAAAGAAATTAATTGAATTCAGGGTGACTACCCCATGCTCTGTTAGATGAAACTGTGCCAGCATCTGCTCCTCCTCCTTTGGCTGTCCTTTGACAAGAAAGAGTAATTCTTTAATGTTTTTTAAAAGGTATGGAACTCTGGGTGATTACTCAGAGCTGTGACTCCCAAGTGAAGGGCAACCAGCGTAAAGGATCTTATTGCTCCTGAAAGGCAGAAGGTTTAAAAGGCCTGTCATGGATGCTTTGTGTTACCTTGGGTAGTTCTCTCTCTGCCCATCAGCTTTTGAAAATTGCATTCCTCCTTCTCTGCATTTTATATAAGGAACTGGAAAAGAAGCTGTTACTTACATTGTGTCTGAAATCCTATCAGTTGGGGGATACAGACTCAGATTACATGTGAAATTAACTTATTCATGTAAATTCTGTGGTTCATAGATGTGGGTAATACCAATAATTTTAGAAGGAATACATTAAAAGCCAAGGACTGAAATTCTTCAAGGATTGAAACCATGAAAATTTAGTAAATTTTACTTTTTCCTCTGGCTTTTATGGTAGTTCTTTCTGCACAGGCAGTGGAACCAAGGATATTTATCCTGTGAGGAATACTGGGACAGTGCCTGGCTGGGGATGGGATTAGGAAATCTAAGGCATGGTTTGGAGTTGAATTTGACAAGGGATGCTAAGAATAGTAAGGCACACAGCAGAAAAAAGACATGGGCCTGTAAGAATGGTTCCAGAAAAGGTCCTAAAAGTCATCAGATGGCTGGAATCCCTATCCTACGAAGACATATTGGGAGAGTTGGGCTTGTACAGCCTGAAGAAGAGAAGGCTCTGTGGAGATCTTTCAATACTTAGAGGGAGTTATAAGAAAGACAGGCATTCTTTGTCAACACCTTTTGTGTCAGGAGAAGAGGCAACAGTTTTTAACTGAAAAGAAGGTAGATTTAGATTGGAAGCAAGGAAGATATTTTTTATGGTAATTATAGTGAAACACTGAGAGAGGCTGTCCAAAGAAATTGAGGATATCCCATCACTGGAAGCATTCAAAGCCAGGTTGGACAGGGCTTTGAGCAATCTGATCTAGAGAATCATGTCCCTGCCCATGTCAGGGGCTTTGGAGAAGCTGATCTCCAAAGATTTCTTCCAACCCAAACCATTCTTTTGATTGTAGGATCCTAAACCACAATCAATGGAAGTTTTCTACGATAATATAACTCCTACAAACACCTGAAAGATGACTGCATTGTCATTTACATTCAAACTTATTCTCAGCAGCAACCACTGCTCATGCTTTTCCACTGCACTGCTGAAGTTTTATGTAATTTTTTTGATATGTATAGTTATATGGGCATCAAAGACAGGAAAATAACGATGAGAAATCTCTATTCCCACAGAATAGGCACAGTATTAGTCTAATGCTTTCCCAGCTATAGGCCATCTTTAAGATAATTTAATATTTGGGTTGTAGGCTGTCATCCTGCAATCTGTTCTGTCCTCTGCGGATGCGGGTGTTCTCTGGAATGCTTACAGCAACGCCCTCTGAGGAAGGGGGAAATCACAGTTCCTTCCCTGGCCTTGGTCCTGAGATACAGGGAGGGGAAGAACGAGGGCTGCTGCTGTTTAATACCTAAAATGAGTTCCTACTGCAGAAGATTCCCAATTGTTTGCCTTCAAGAGTAGCGATTGCACTAGACATGTCACTTCTATGTCACTCAGGGATTAAACTAATGTGAAAAGGATTTTCAGCTGCCTTCCCTGTGCCTTTTGTGCTGCTGGATTTTGCAAAGATTACTTGTGTAGTCAGGAAACAAAATGTCAGATTTGCACAATAGGGACATGATAGCAGTGTTTCAAAGAGTAGAAAATCTTGCCTACAAAAGAAATGGAAATTGTAGTAATTTCTGATACATTGAAATTTGACTAGTTCACAGTGATCTCAGGTCTCTCGGTCTTGTTTGTATTTCTGTGTATGTACCATATGCAATGAATTCACATTTCAAAATACACCCACAGTACTAATGTGTGGGGGTTTATCATATTCAGCATGAGGATTTCCATTTGTTTCTTTTACCTTTCCTTAGTTAACATTAAAATATGTTGTAATAGGGCGATAGTAGCAATAAACACCATTCAAAATTCTGTACAAAGATGTGATCAAAGTACAGAACAAGGTACTGGAAACTCCAAACTTTTATTCCTCACCTCTTTTTAGATAAGCAACTTCTCTGTGTTTCTTCCATGTTACCACCTGGGGAGGATAACTCTTACAAGCCTCACCAGGTTGTTGTCAGCATTAATTATAATGTTTGCAAAGTGCTTTGAAGATAAAAAGTGCTAGGTAAGTGCTAAGTAGTATTTTTATTCCGCTGGAGTCAGAGTAATGTCAAAGAGAATGTCAGCTTCAAAGACTTTGCTGTCAGATCTAGTGTACTCACAGGATAGATGAAGGTTATTTAATTTTACCTACACATACTGAAATAATAATGGTCAGTATAATCCTTTCTTTAATCCAAGTAATACTGAGATGCTTGTATTTTATAAAGCTATTTAATATAATAATAAAATTTTGTTGCATGATTATTACGAAATGGGTGGATTTCCAAGAGCTGCCAATTAGAGCCAGAATTAAATAATACATAAGACATATGCTGGAGAAAAAGCAAATGCTACTTAAGTTTCAAGGATATTGTTAAGGAATTTTTCCAGTCTGACCATTCATGAGACTGGGAGTCACTCCCAAGGCCAGAGACTTCCACTGCTGGGACCAAAGTCCCTTTCAGGGGGCAGCTCCAGAGACCTAGTGGGAGCCCTGCTTGACTCCCTGCACACCTCATTCTCACACAGTCAGACCAGGTTTGCCAACTGGTTTGACCCCAGGTTTCCCATGGCAGAGTCTCAGATGTCTGGTTCCATTTATTCGTGGTGCAGTAACACAGGAACAGCTCAAGCTGGTGTCTCTAAGGAGCACACCCAACAAAGGAAGACCTGGGCTTTTATCCTCTCACAAGCCCTGTAAGTCTTGATCTTCCTCCAGAGTCTTCAGGTCCTGCCCCTCTTTGCGTCCATCCACCTCGTTGGTCACATCTTCATCTCCTTTGTTATCCAAAAGGTTGGCAATTCCCAGATCCTGCTATGTTTTAGTGTCCATTCACCTGGCAGATGTCACTCATTTCATGCCCTTTATTATCCCAAAGGTTGGCAGTTCACAGCCCCATGTCTGGGCCTCCTACCTGGAGCTCAGCCTGCATTTCATTCTGCATCTCAGTCAGCAGCTTGCAGCCAAGCTACCTGGACCAGATGTATTCCTCTACAATATAAAGCTTTCTTTTGGGGTGGGGAGAATGGAAGAATATCTCAAAGGACAAGCTGTTCTAACTATATTTTAAAGAAAAGTCAAGTACAGGTGAAGAAAGAAGTGAAAACCAGCAAGAGAAAAATTTAAATGGAGTTTAAACTTGGTCAAGGTCTGTGCTTTGTAAAACCCCTTAAACAAGAAGTCAGAGACTATAAGTGTTTATGCTTTATATTAAAGCACTGCAATAGTATGATCTAATATGCTGCCCTTATAAATTTTAAAAATATGGTTTTCAATTTGACTTGCTTCATTGTTGGGTTTCATTTTAGTTTCATTAGAGATTTTTGTTAAAATTTTATTTCTTTTTAATATTTGTACAAGTTCATTAAAAGTAAAGACTTCTCTTAGTCACCTTGAAAGTTAGAGCTGAGAGGATGAAATTGTGGCTGCTGGACTTTATGTTTTGACATTTCTACAAGCTTGAGCTTTCACATCTTGCTTCATGATCCCTGGCAGTTTGAGAAGCTTTTATAAAACCTTAGCCCCCAAAATCATGACCCTTCAGCTTTTAAAATCATCTCAACCTTTAAAGGAACTTGAGTTTGGATTTGAGTCAAATAATTATGTATTTTAAGAACTGAAAAGACACTTATTTTTTCAAATAAATTACTCCATTCAGAAATACATCTTCACTGCTACTATACAATCCTATTCCTTCTCTTTCTTTTTATTTCTTTCTCTTTCTGTTTAGTTTTCTTTTTCTTTTTTTTTCTTTCATATAACTGTTATTCAGAATTAAAGCAGTAAAAAAATATAAGCCTGAGTGGTACAGGACCCTTGTTTTCTTCATTGACTTGCCCTGGGGGTATGAGGTCTCATCATTTCATGGGATTCAAGAATAAATATATGAGGAAGCTGTGTAATTATTAGCAACTGGGACAAGGCTGACCTTGTTTGGAGATCCAGATGCATAACCAACCTCAGCCTCTAGTGAAGAACTGAGACTTGTTATTCAAAGGGAGAAAATCCTCTGTTTCAGAGTTCTACCTGTACCTGGTGTTCAGTGATGTGTGGCAGAAAAAGAAAATTTTGTGGGTTCTCCAGTATGAATATCTTGCTGCGTGGCTCATTTCCTTGGCTGAGGAAGAATTTTCAAAAATCTCTCAGAAGTCAGGTTCAGAGAAGTACCAGCTCCTCACCTAACCTTTTTTCATCCTGTCAGGAAGAAATCCTTACTCTTACCTACCTTACACCAGCAGCAACTAGTTCAGAGTCAGCTCTGTTCTACACTTTCCCACATGCTCTTGTCTCCCTCTTGCACAATGTCTCCTTTGGTTAGAACTGGTCCTAAACTGCAGCAATTCATCTTTGAAGGTTACAAGATGATTGCACTTGGTCAATAGATGTATCCCCTGAACAAGTAGTTGTCTTTTCTGTACTTTGATTTAAGCACACTGCATTCAGTATAGCCTGCTTTTGATACTACATCTGCATGAAGAGCTGATTTATTTACACTTTACATCCTTATATGTAATAGTGTTTTTATTTTAAAGAAGCTTCTTTTAAAAATTGTTTTCACCTCCCCCTCTTAATAACTTTATTTTGCATTCAAATGACTACTAAATTGACTACCCTGAGTTGGAAGGGACCTATGATGATCATTGAGTCCAACTCCTAACTTCACACAGGGCAACCAAACAGTTAAACCACGTGTCTGAGTGTAGTCCAAATGCTTCTTGAACACTGACAAGCCTTGTGCCACCACTGCTTCCCCTGGGGATCTTGTTTCTGGTATTCAGGCATCCCTTCAGTGAAGAACTTTATTCTATCTGCCTCCTAACCTGCTGGAGAAAGAGGAACACAAACCATTTAGCTCATTTCATCAGAGCATTGTGCTAACAGCACCAAGGTTGAGGGTTTGATATAGGCCATTCATAATTGATAATCTTTATGAGTCCTTTCCATCTCAGCATATTTTGTGATTATCTGTTATTACCTACATATTGTTTCTGAGTTAACCTCCTTAGGTGTGTACTGTTAAGGTTATAAATTTATTCTGCATTAGACTTTCTTTAATTTCTCTCAAATGGAGTGCTTAAGCTGGTAGACAGGGTTCATGCACTTTACTGTTTTAAATTCCAGGCTTCCTGCAGCCCACAGACTAGGCTTTGAGATATAATCTGAATGTTTTGTGTACTCACAGAATGATGGTAGAAGCAGATTTGGGGATTTTTGGTTATGTCTGAATGTCACTGCAGAGAGATGTGACCTTCTTTCTGTGCAGTGTCTGTGTCAGGCTGAAGAATACTTGTGCTGTTTTCTTCACTGGATTATGGGGCAGCTATATTTGCACTGTCACAAAAGGGCAGCATAATTGATTTAGTCATTGAAGATTGACAGAAGAAATACATTTCAAAATTGTGTCTTGGATAAAAATCTCTCTTTGCTTATACCTTCAACTTGTCTTGCGAGTCCCTTCATTATCTCTTGGATTTCCAGCTAAGAGAAGTAGAAGGTGCTGCTCCCAGCACAGTCTCTGCTGTGTGAATTTTCTGCAGGCAGCAGCAGTCACTAGTAAATCTTGTCCGTGCTCAGAGCAAATACCGTGTGTCCTTGCCTGAACCACTCTGAACCAGCTGGATGCAAGCCAGGTCTGAACTGGAAGCCATGTAGCTGTGTTAGCACGGCACTGAGCCGGAGCCTGAAAACCCTGTCTCCCAGCAAGGCTTATTAGCTCAAAGCCAGTGCCACGTTAATTGTATCTCAGCATCTTCTGGTCTGCTGCTGGCCTACATTCAGCCAGCCTGGAGTGCAGGCAAATCCAGTCATGACTGCCAGGTAGTTGCAACCCACGTTTCTTCACACAGCAGTCAGCCTTCTTTACCCTAAAGCCTCTTTAAAATTGGACTGCAGATATGTAGTAGAAGCCTTGTGCTTAGAGGCTTATCCCTCTAAGGAAGTGGCTCTTAAAATGTCTGGAGCCAAGTAGGAAGGATGCTTTGATAAATATAATGTTGATAAATAACCCCAGCTGTTTCTTCAAGAACTCTTATCTGTCATTGCCTTTCTTGTTCGATGCTGTAACTGCTTGTCTCTAGTCATTTGGATTCAGGTGAAAAAATGTACCCTTGGTATATGTCACTTGAAGAATTAATATTAAAATTCAAACAAACTCCAAAATATATTTAAGCTTCTGTGCATTCCAGATATAAAATTTAAACTATTTATGTGCTGTGGAACATACTATGTTATACTGCATTTAATGGTGTAACATTTCTTAATTAACTTCTGAGTAGTAGAAGATCTCATAACAGCAATTTTCATGTATTGTGTAGTTTATTGTAGCTATAAAATTTATTATTGGCATATTAAAAGAAGGCAGGAAGCCTAATTAATAGCTGCTTTAAGGGGATCTAACTATAGTATGACAAAGATTATTCAAGTAAAAAAGTCTGTTTGGAACTTGAACTGTAATTTGCTTTGAAAACTTTCCTGCACGCTGAGTGAACTCATGATTCTAAATGTTTGTTTCTGCATTTCAAACAGCATAGTTTACTATACTGATGAAGTAGCCACAAGGTAATTTTTACATTTCAGCAATGGAGATCTTATCATAATATCCAAAAGGCACATACTGTGCTGCCATCTGCTTATTTTTTTTTTTATTAAACTGAATGTGAGATCAAACTTTTTAAAAAATGTTATTTAAAATATTTATCATCACCAAGCACCTGTGTATGGTAAATATAGATTTATTTTTAACTTACAAAAGTGATTTTCTCAAAACATTTTTTTGATAATTATGTTTTATAATCATTTTCTTAATCCTTAAACACAATGTGCTTTGCTCTTTTTTTGTTTTACAAAACCTATTTTTGGTTTTAATTTGGTTTAGTTACTAGAAACCAGCACATATTGTAGAGAGGGGGTAAAACACACACACACACAAATACACAAATCTACCAAATGTCAAGGGGAGAATAAATGAAGGTTTATGAGAGAGGGGAGAAAAACTTGTAGAACCTAAGACAAAGTAACACCTTCATTCATCATGGGACTTCTGCTAGCGGTAATGGAAGGATTGAATATTTATAAATCTGATGACAGAAAAAAAGCCAACAAACCTGACTTGTTTCAAATCATGTCTGTGGAAATCAGTCCATCAGAACTTCTCCAGTGAACAAACATTTTAGTTTCCAAACCTTCTAATCACGTCTAGGATTTTTTTGAGGACATGTTATTTTCATCTGGTTCTTAATAAATATCTAATTCATTTCATTCATTTCATTCATTCACTGTTTTCTCCATCACTCTAAAAGGATAGTTTCTACTTCACGTCCTTTTTTCTTAGTACACAAAGTTATTTTAAACCTTATGAGAAGACAAAATTATGATTTACTGTAGTGTCAACTCCTTGAACAGAGACTATTTTTCCTTTGTCAGATAGTTAGAGACTCAGTGAAAGGTACAGAAAAGTGTCTGTTCCCAAGAGTTGATTTTCTGACTTATTGCTGGAAAATATACTTTGATTTCATTCATTTGTGGTTTATTTCTGCCTTTTGTATAAAGGTACCACAGTAAAAAGAAAAATTATCCCCACATTGATAAGTTAGGTACCAAGTGCAGTGCCAAGTGAGGCCAGGTCTACCAGTTTCTGGAAGAGTCTTGGTTTTGCTGCACAGCCAAAAATGGAAATCTGTAAATGAAATGTGCAGTATGCATGTGTGTTATCATTGCTAAGACACATAAAGCATTCATAGATTTACTTCAGACTGTTGTGTCTATGTAAGACAATAGAATACCATTTCTAATCCTTTACTAGAGGCACATAGAAAATTATATTTAAAACCTTAAAATTACTTCCAGAATGATAGCAGGTTATTCTTATAGAGAGTATAATTTTTTTCAGTTTCTGTTCCAGGTCAGATATTTTCCCATGTTGTGCTATTTGCATCTCCTGCTGTATAGGATGTCCTAGAACTTCTGTTTAGATCAAGCAGGTGAGACTTAGGGCTTAAAGGAAACTGTGTGGAAGAGCAAGTGGAGACAGAGCTATACTCTGGGGCTCCCTGAAAGTGCTAATGGTGTAGGCACCTGAATTGCACCGCTAATGACCAAATGCATGAAAAGTTCTCAGCTGTTAATAGGAACGGTCAAAGTTGATTTTGAACACCAATTTTCAGGAATTTACATAATATCTCTTCCTGCTCCCTCTGCCCCTTTGATCTCTGTTTTCTCTGCAGTAAGAACTTCACCTTTGCCTTTACACCAATATATTTTCTTCCCTTTTATCAAAAGAAAAATGGGGCTATTGGTATAAAACCTATTGAAAACTAGCAGACTCTATGCAGGTAATTTGAGAGTCCAGTTTCTGCCTCTGGAAGGGACAGGTTATAGGTTGAATCAACATGTACCTTAATTCTACATAAGTTTTCAGAAGCTTGTGTTTTGGTGAAGTTGATCATCTGGAAGGGCAGAAGATATCTGACAACAGCATAAAAAAACCTCCTCAGAGGCTTAACAATAACTTTACATGTCATAAATTATACAGATTTTTGAAATGACAGTTTTTAATTTTGAGGTCTCTGGTAACGTCAGGCATGGAAAAGGAGGTGTTGGAATATACAATCTCTAGAGGTAATTATCACTAGAGCCATCTAGTGATAATTACTGAAAACAGTGGTCATCAAGCAGAAAAGATCATTACAGTGGCATTCCACTTTCCCCACTCTCTCTACCTTTAACATCTTGCTCTTGTGGCACGATTTTCTTCAATTTTCTTTCCTACTTTGTGCTTTCATAAAGCTTTGTTTTCTTCTCCAAAGTTCATGAAACTGTATTATACAGCACCATTTGATGCAGCAAGAACCACACAATACAGCAAACTCTGTCATCCCTTTCAGCTCTGTTCTGTCATTAGAAACACAACCATATTGAAAGTTACTCAGTGTTATACTTTCACTTAATGTAAACAAATAAAACCTTCACCCTGTAAGAAAACATAGGGAAGTCAGCTTTACTTACAAACTAATTATACTTTTTAACTATCAGATGCAAAAAAATGCTGAAGATCTTTAGCAATATCATAAAATATTTCTCATTTGATATTTTAACAAAAGAAAATAAATCAAAAAATGTAAGTGATGCTTTTTCATACAGAAACTCCCTCCATGCAATAGATTATTCTAAATTATCACAAAGACCTTCTCAGTCTTACAGTTTATTTCAGAAAACTTATAAAAGTGGGATCTGAAAAAAGCAATACAAGGGTTGAAAAGTTATGTTGTCTTTGCATTTAATATAAAGATAAGCATAAAGATATTTCATAATCTTGAACAGTTTACTCAGATACAATACCTCCTTCCCCAATGCTGAACTGCTTCCTAAAAAACTGAGACTTTTGCTTCTACAGAAACAAAATTATATAATACTTAAGAAATAAGAATGCAATGAATACTTGCAAAAAATCCACCAAAAACCTAAAAAGGCATCAAATGAAGTATTTTGTGAGCTTTCATTACTGAATGCTTCATTACTTACTGTGTGTTTCAGGACTGATATGGATACAGAGCTGTTGAATCAATTTGTGATTTTAGAGGAAGAACTGATTAGAAACAATGAGGATGAAATGACTGTTAACTGTTGAAGAAGCTATTAAGGTTGACACATCCAAGGCTGCCTAAAGAAAGCAGATTTCCTGTTTTTTTAGATAATTCTGAAAGTATTAGGTCCCTAAACGATTTGACCCTCCCTATATATGCTACAGAACTAGGATATTATTTCCTCTGAATTATAGTATCCAAGGGAAAGCAGGCAGGTTTGGAAAACTCATGAGATCCTTGAAGACTGAAGAGCTCTAGAGCAGACTATCCAGGACTTTGTTCACAGTCAAGAAACCATCCAGGTCTATGATGGGAGACCCTAATGAGTGAAGAACCTCAGTAATTCTTCCAAGCGTACTCCATAATTCCTCATCACTTAAAAATGAACTGAAGAAATGAGGAAAGAAGTGTTAAAATTTTTGAAAGTGAAAGGCAGTAAAACAAGTATCCTAGTTGCTGCTAAGGCCATCATTCTATGGATATAGAATCCATGTACAGAGTTCCAGCTATAATGCGGGAGTTTCCTGAATCTGACATTTAGAACAGTGGACACTATAACTGGAAGGTATACCTATTGAATATTATTTTTTATATACTTTTTCCTGAATGTTTACTTTTGTCCACTCTTATAGATAGAACGCTGGGCTAAATGGGTCTTTTTTCTGATCCAGTACAACAGATCTTACTAAGCAGGTAGATTTTTAAGAATAAGATCTTTAAACAGTAAGGACTTCTCAACCCTATTTTTAACAAAACAGACATTATGTCATAGAGTTGTTTGCATTCTGCTGAAATCCACAGGAAAGAAATTGCTTTACTGTTGTCCCCCACTTGGAATGCTAATAAATAAATGATACATTTGGCAGTGAGTGCTTTCTCAATCTCAGTGACTGGTGGTAAAACAAGAGGTGGCCTGCAATCAGGAAGATATTTTTAGTTAAAAGAACTGCAGCATGAAGTGTGATGTTTCAGTGCTAGAGTGTCAGAAGCAAATCCTTATTAATTCTGACCTCTCTACATTATGCATCTTTCTGATCAACTCTCTGATAGTGCTGCTGTGTCAGACAAAGGAGCTTGGGATTCAGAGTAAATAGACCTGCCAGAGCAGGTTTCCACCATAATTGGATCAGAGCCTAGAAGTCATTCTACAGTTTCGTCACCATAAAATTCTTCTCAGTGTCTGCTCAGCCTTGCAAAAGGAAGTTAAACATATCCTGCTATGCAGCAATATTACAGTTTTACTTGTTGCTTAATGTTTTCAGTGATGCTTTCTTCATCGTCCTTTGGGCAAAAACACTTTAGTATTTTAAACCATCTGTTAAATTAACATACTTTTTAAGAAAAATATGCTTTCATAGCCTCTGTTCAGCTTCTTTTAAAAAGTGCACATTTGCAAGTTGTGTAGTGTCTATGGTGGCTGCTCTGAAAACCCCACCAATTAAGATTTGTGAATATTAAACAATTTGCTTATTATGATTCTGTAGATATGAAATTAAGATTACATTCTTAAAACAAAAGTGATGTCACTTTTTCTTTCATCTTCAGAGAAATTTCATATTCAAACTTAAGGACCATTTTGCATTTAAAAGACATGTATGTGCAAGTTATTCATAATGCCATCCCTCTCAAAAAAACAGTCTGAATGAATTCAGTTGGTCTCCAAGACAACAGCCATGGCTTTCTTATGCCAAACAAAGGTTCTAACTAATGTCATCTAGGTATCTGCAGGCATCATTGCTGATCTATGGTCTTTTGCGTCTGATCTACCTGAAGAATGTCTGTATTCCATGAACAAAGGGAAGATATGTCCATGGTGTGAAAGGAAGTGAACAGATGAAAGTGAAAATAATTTTTAAAAATTATTCAATAAGGTGATAGTTATTTTTTTTGACCCCTTCATACTTCTGTTGATAATGTGAAAATGGGTCCTTTACACTCCTGTCTATCAGTTGCTGTTCTTCTGTATAGTGCTGAATGACTCATTTTATTTTCTATGAGTTTTCCTTAGGGTTTTGAGGGAACCTCTGTTCCCTTGCTTAGGTTCTTCTGAAGAAGATCCATTGTCAACATCCGGAGTGCATACCCAGAATATTTCCATTGTTTCCTTCCTTTCCTTCCTGTGTGCAGCAGGAAATCGACGTTGTGAGGGTTTTCTTTAATTTTGACTGCTTTGTGGAACTTTGTAGAGAATGCTTATAGGGTTTGGTGGTGGTTTTTGTTCTTTTTGGGGTGAGAGTTGGGGTTTTTTTTTGTTGGGGGGAGGTGGTTGTTTGGTTGGTTTCTTTTGTTGGGTGGTTCTTTGTTTTGTTGGAGTTTTTTGGTTGGTGTTGGTTTTGGGTTGGGTTTGGTTTTATTTTGTTTTTTAGCATGTTTTGATTGCCTGACAACATTATTTGAAATGTACTGCTTTCACACCATACATGGATTGGCAAAGAAGTGTGATGGTTACTTTTACCTGGCTTTTTGGGGTCTTTCTTGCTCTCACTTACCCTGTTCTTCTGTAGTTAAGTTCATTGTAGAGAAAGATAGTTCTTCTGCCGTAACACTATGATATTTTGTTTGGGCTGTGCAGGCACTCGAGAAGATAATTCAGTGGAGTATGCTGGAGTGGCAATGCAGATTGTTGTAGTTTACAGTCTTAAGTGTTCTCACTCATTCTTGGTCATAGCAGTCCTGAATTGAGACTATCAGTTTTATCTCCTTTGAGTAATGCTTTCTGTGCTGCGACTCTCAGCTTAGACCAACGTGTTAAGAGTACAGAGATTTGGGAGAAAATGAACCCACTTTCTTCAGCTGGTCCTAACGAATCAGAGGGGCTGGGTGCCGCTGGGCTTAATTTCTGATTAAAACCATTCAGAAGTGTAAGTCTGGTTGTGTTCAGTAAGACCCCAGATGCATAAATAGTGTGGGCTACACTCAAGTCTGGTCTCATTCACGAGAGAGTCACAAATAGTGGGTTTTAACTGATTAAACACTAAAAGTCTGGACAAATTCAAAAGGAATTTCCAGGAGCACAGATTCACCAATAGTCCAGCTTATTGGAGCAATAAGTTATAGATTCTTTCAGATTTCTGGTGATAAATTTACTGCACATGCAAAATATAAGTGTATAGCACTGTGAACAAGAGTTCCAGGATATACTTCTGTGCAGTTGGATGTGCAAATCTTATCACAGAGGTGTGCCCACTTTGGGGAGGAAAGAGGAGCAAGCCCTGTCAACTTGCATACAAGGTCATATTATTCTCATCCTCTACCACTGAGGATTTCAAATATCAATTTATAATTTTGGGATAAGTGGAGGTGAGAGCATAGTCAAACATTCCATTACTGCCATCGTAAATGGAGGGAGGAGTCAATTTATGTGTAAATGACGGATATCAAGATTTACAAAGAAAGATTGCAAAGACTGTGGGTCTTGCACAAGGATGGAATGGAACTGGGACACATTAATGTCTCCCTCTTCCACCTGGCCAACTGCAGTGAAATGGGCTGTCTGGCTTCTGCCTGACAACCTGTCACCACCTCAGCAGGCCATCATGTCCACAGAAATCCTACCATACCCACGGAAATCCCATCATCGCATATCTCATGAAAATCCCTTTACCATGTATCTCATGACATATATCATGGCTGTTAGGCCTTATTCCTACACAAGGTCATAAAGCACATTTAAGGACCTCAAAGGTAGCTATTTACCTGTGGAGGGCTGTGAGCCCTTGGCACAGGAGCCCTCTGCACTCCCTTGGAGGAGAGAGGCCTGAGGCCAAAAAGACTCTCCCCAGAGACAAGCAACCTTCCTCAGGTCATGGTGACAAAGTGAACCACCCCCAGCATGCCTTACTTCTTTATGGTAATAGCTTATACCCCTCTGGCTAATTGGCTTCTACCCCACCCCCTGCCTTCGCCATATAACCACTGTGCCCTAGCCCTGATGAGAGGGAGCCTTTGTCACTGGCCTGCCCTTTGCAGGGACTGCTGGACAATAAAAGCTACCTCTGTGGAACTGCCATACAGAGCTCCTGTCTCTCTGTCCCTGAGTTCGCCTCAGGTGATCTCACAAAGAGCTGAATCACGAGAGATGAAATCACTTGTAGCTGAGCAATCGCTACACTTGGTGAAATCACTCGCTGTCCAGGGAGGCTCGCCATCACCCCTGGAAGAGCTGTTCTTTGCAGGATGCTCTCTCTAGGAAGGTCGTGGCATACCGGTGCTGACCAGCATCAGACCCCCTGTGATATTAACCAGTCCCAAAATGTACAACTTATTTGGACAACTGATCTCTGAAAAGAAAAAAAATGGGAAGAAACTACATATGGATGTCAGCAGCCCAGCTCTTGGAGTAGAGGAAGGAAGATGAGAAAATTCTGAATAAATTGATTAATTCCTTCTTTTCACACAAATGCAATGTTTGAAGGCAACTTCAAGGCATAATGATTATCATGATTCTGGATTCCATAAAAGCATTTCAGACTGGGGAGATGAAGGATGCAGCACAGTTCAGGATGTGGTGGTAATTTGGCACAGCTGATAGTTTCCTGGGGAATAAGGAGGGTTGTGAGCTTTCACTTTTATTCACATATCTAGAAGAGTGCAATAAACAGGCAGTTCAAAATAATATCCTGTATAAGCCATACAGAAAAACTCACTGTTTACTCCTGTGAATGTATCTAAGCATGAAATTCCATTAAAAATGGACAAGAAAATACTAGAGTTAATTTCTGTTTCTGAAGGGTCCCTTTCCTTTTTGTGCTTGCTTACTTGTTTCTTTTTTGAGGCAAAATAGTGGATTCTATTAGTTGATGCTTTTAACTGCTCTCTACTCACCTCCCTCCAGTGAGGCCATGCATTTCCATCCAGGAGGGCTTTGCCTCTTTATTACTTGCTCTGATATGAGCAGCAGTCCATGGAATGGACTACAGTGAACCATATAACATCATTACTATTAATGGGCTCAGAAAGCACAGTCCATGAAAATACACTAGTTCAAGCCTGAAAAAAAAAAAAGGAGAGGTTTTACCTCATCTCATTCAAATGATGAATGAAAATGCTGAACCATTTCTACAAGACAGATGAACACTCTGAACTGAAGAAGGCTGTTCAGGCAGACTGTATGTGTGAAACCTATGGTTATGAAAGATGACTGCAGTATCTTTCTGTATCAGTATTAATGATGCTTATAATGCATTCCTGAACATACACATCTGCTTACAGATATAGATAGATTTGAAGGCATGTCATGCCTTGTGGCTTTTTTCTTTAACTAATAGATTAGTGCAAAAGGCTGCTGTAGTTCAGCTTTGTAACTTCACTAATGTAAGTTGAAAAAGTTTGGTTATCATTTGACAAATGTTCCTGTCTACATCAAATCCTCTGAACCATGTAAATTTTTATCTAGAGATGTGCTGAAGTACTTGAGAATAATTTGGGCAGCTGGTGAACTGTTACCCCCTAGTTCACAGACAGAACTTTCACCTCTTCCTTTCTTTCCACTTTGGTGAATTTGGCTAGAAAAAAATTGTTAGCACAGTGGGGTAGGCTTGGCTTCATTAAAATATGTTATTTATCTTTTAATGTGATTTTGTACTGTAATAACGTGTACTGACATACTTACATGGTATGCCATGGAACTGCTGAGATGGTAATACCATAGAATATACAATATTACTTTTAACTCATTAAACGGGTGATGAACTGATCTATGCAAGCCATGCTTTAGTGTTCTCATGGTAGACCAGTCCAAAGTGACTTTTTGGATTGTAGACCTTCTTGACTAGCAGAAATACTATGAAAAGCTGGCAGCTTGGGAAGCAAACACAAGACATGGAATGAAAAATTTCCCATTCCATGGCCTACTGGCATTGCCTGACCTTGACCCAAAAGAAGTATTGCAGCTACCAGTGCATAGGAAGCTGAGAGTAAGTTCAATAGTTCCTCACGGGGGAAAGAAGGGCTTTAGGCAGCAAAATTTGCATAGTGAACATTAAATTCACAATGCTCTCAACTCTGAGCCTCAAGCTTTCTGCCTGATAGTGCTGCAACTTCTTGTGTAGCAGGTATTGGAGTACTGTTTCTTAGGCATATAATTTTGTTAGAATTACCTTTTAACATACTGTTGTTTCATTGGATACTGTCTGATGAAGATTTTATACATGCAAATATTTATAGTAAATAGACCAATGAAAATTGTCTTCTCTCTAGTTCTTATCAGGCTACAAAAGTTACATTTTGATTAGGATTTCCAATTGAGTCACAACATATTTATATGGAGGGAAAAAAGCAGGAACATATGTTCTAATTGTCAGTGATTTGGTTTTGAAATAATTTGAGGTAAATTCTGATAGACATATCTTGTGGAAACAATTTTTGAACCATCATATCAGCTTCAAACAATCATCATTAAATTGAAGAATATTTATTAAGTTGATGCTTTCAAAATAACCTATAAATTCGGAAGGGAGCTGTATGAAGAAATATCTAGAGTAAATGATGCTGGTACTGTCCACCTCTTCAGCAAAACATGTCAGCTTCAAACAAACAGATAAAATGATCCAGCCTTAGAATATATTGAGAGTAATTTTTCATGGATGGCAAACAGAGGCAGCAGAGATTCTTCCAAGAACAAAATTATATTGTGACTGCATAGGTGGAGCTGCTGCATATGATGGGATTCTTTACAAGGGCACTACTTAAAATTTTATATACCACAAAATACCACTTTTCTGAAAAAAATGCTAAGTGTAGACAGTAGTGACTGTCTATATATCAAGAGAAGCCTGTAATATTTTATGATGTCCAGGCAAGAACAGTGGAAACAAACTTTAGGTCTCTAAGCAGAATCTGATGTACCCAGAAGGTAAAATGCAGAGCAAGCAAAGTCCATTATTTCCCCACTAAACTGGGGCCAAATGTCTCACAAAATTAATTCCTTTAGCAGAAAGTGTTACCCATTAAGACAACAGAAATAGTCCCAAACTGTAAAACTAAACACGTGAAAAGTAATAGTCATCATTAAAAATACATAACACACATTAGAGAAAAAAATCATCATGAAATGTCAAGTGAAATAGATAACAGCTACAAGCTCACTGTTTAGGAAGAATTCATTCCAATAAATCTCTTAGCTATGTCATTCAAATATTTTCTGTTAACTTCTTACAATATATATAGACAAATGAATTAAAAAATATTAAATATACATGAGAATACATTAAAAGTTAGTTAATTTAATGAGAATTTTTATGCAACAGAATATTTTAGTCAGCTTTATCAAATTTGCCATGTTTTATTGCAATCTTGTATGAATGTTAGGGCTAGAACAAACAAATACCTGTCTAGTCTAAATTATATAATTGGAAATTCTTTAATCACATCCTGTCATTTGTGGTCATGCAAGTTTAAAAATATATCTAGTCTTAAAAATGTAAAGTGATGGCAAAGTCACAGTATTCCATTCTTTAGTTAACTATAAAAATGTCAAGTGTTTCTGATTAACTTTTGCTATTATATTCTGGCTAATCAGATGGAATGAGGGATCAGTACTTACATTAACCCTTCATGGATTTGATAAGATAAATAACTTTATCTTCTTGTATCCCTCACTCTGTGATGGCAATATTTGAATACAAAATGTAATTGGCAGCTAAAATATTGTTGATTGGAGGCAGCCTCAAAACTTTTTTGCCAGACACTGCTGAGAACCTTAGTTCTGTAAGACATAAGAAAAAGCTCATAGAGTTCTTGAATCTTTGACTGATCAATTTCTAACGTTGTTTTTTCTATGACGCACATATGCATCCTCATCTAAAAATGTGCAGATGACCCCAAGCCAAGTAGTGCAGCTGACACATCTGAAGGATAGGAGGCCACCTAGAGGGACCTGGACAGGCTCAAGAAATGGGCACACATGGACCTCACGAGGTTCAACAAGGCCAACTGCAAGGTGCTGCCCCTGGGTCAGGGCAAACCCTGCTATCAACACAGGCTGGGGGATAAAAAGGTTGAGAACAATCCTGCCGAGAAGGACTTGGGGGTGCTGGTGGATGAGGGGCTGGACACGACCCATCAATGTGCATTCACAGCCCAGAAAGCCAATTGTGTCCTGGGCTGCATCCAAAGCAGCATGGCCAGCAGGGTGCCAGAGGGGATTCTGCCCCTCTACCCTGGTGAGAACCCACCTGGAGTGCTGCATCCAGCTCCATGGTCCCCAGCACAGGAAGGACATCAATCCATTGGAACGAGTCCAGAGGAGGCCACCAAGATGGAGCATCTCTCATACAAGGAAAGGCTGAGAGAGTTGGCTTTGTTCAGCCTGGAAAAGAGAAGGCTTTGCGATGACCTAATTGTGGCATTCCAGTCCCTGAAGGGAACCTACAAGAAAGATGAAGGACTTTTTACAAGAGCAGGTAGTGACAGGATGAGGGGGAATGGCTTCAAACTGAAAGAGAGTAGATTTAGATTAGATATTAGAAAAAATTTCTTTACTATGAGGGTAATAGGGCACTGGAACTGGTTGTCCAAAGCAGTCATGGATGCCCCATCCCTGGAAGTGTTCAAGGCCAGGCTGGATGGGGCTCTGAGCAATTTGATCCAGTGAAAGGTGTCTCTATCCACAGCAGAGGGATTGGAACTAGATGATCTTTAAGGTCCCTTCCAACCCAAACCATTCTATGATTCTGTGATCCCCTGATTATTTTCACCAAAATCCAGATGCCAAATGGAATGAATGTATTCAGTTATTGGGGCTTTTTAGTAAAATACTTACTCTACTTTTGTAATTGTCCAAGCCAACAGAAGATACTTAGCTACTTCAGTCTCTTATTTGTGTCTCCATCCACTTGCCCTCATCTCCAGTAAAAGAAAAAAGATATAGCTAAAAGTTCTTACCTCAAATTTATCTCATCATAGAGATTGCTTCCTGTTTATTCTTTGGCTCTGTAAAAAGGACAAACCATTTTCTTTTAGAGACATTTATTTTTCAGAACAGTGGCTTGCAGCTGCCTAATGGTTAGCATCAACACAAGATCTGTGAGTGGAACAGGTCCAGGTCACAGCTTGAATTTTATCTTAGTTTTTCATCCCAATTCTCTCATGTACAAAATGCTCATGTTATTTCTCTGCTTGTCATGTTATGGACCCCTATTACCACTTCACAGATTTACAGAGGATCAAATCTCTTTTTAGGTTGTCATCTAAGTTTACTGGACTGTTGGAGCATGATGAAATGTTTTTTTCTTTAGTATTATGAGGGTGTGGTGGGTTGACATTGACTGTCTGCCAGACCCCCACCCAGCCTCTCTCTCAATTCTTCTTGTCAACAGGACATGTGGGGAAATAAGATGGAAATGCTCAAAGATTGAGATAAGGACGGGGAGATAACTGACAGTAATTACACTGACAAAATGGAACCCACTTAGGGAAAATTAGTTTAATTTCTTGCCAATTAAAAAGAGTCGAATGGTATGAAAAAAAAAGGAAAAAAAGTAAACCATCCTCCCTCCATTCCCCCTTGTTTCCAGGCTATTCAGTCCTTCATTCCCAACAATCTTCCCCTTCACTGAGTGGCACATGGTAATGGGAATGAGAGTGGGTCAGCCCATAGCAGTTCCTCTCTGCCTCTCCTTCCTGCTCACACATTTCCCTGCTCCAGCCTGGAACATTCCCAGGGTCCGCAGGGAAGGCCCTGCCCCGCCGGGGTCTCTCCCTGGCCGCAGGGCCATCCCTGCCGGGTCTCTCCCGCCTCCGTCCCCGCTCCCGCTGTCCCCTCAGGCTGGCAGGGCTGTTTCCCGCACGGTTCCCCTGGCTCAGCCCTGGCTGCCGGGCAGCGTTTTGCCCTCCCTTGCCCAGGCTTTCCCCGGGGCTCTCGCCCGCCCGCCCGTGGCTGAGGGGCTCAGCCGGGCCCTGCGCTGGGGCCGCTGCAGCCGCTGGCACCGCCTGGGCCGGGCCGGGCAGCCCCGGCACAGCCCCAGCGCTGCCGCCGCCACCTGGGCAGGGAACACCCAGTTGAGAGGCATGAAACCATGATCGATTCCACCAGCTGTTGCTTTTTTCCTCAGCTATGTGCTGTGTAATTTCCCCATTGTATGGCACACAGATATGGTTTGGAAAGAAAATGAGGTGTACTTTAAAGATTTTTTTTTTTGGACAGAATTTAGAGTTGTGGGGTTTTTTTGTCAGAAAGAAAGGGTTTGCTGATACATTTAACAGTTTGCTCTGGATGAGTCTAATTCAAAGTATAATAAAAATAAACTAAATATACAGTGAGTTGTGTTATTAGCTGTTAACGTTTATACACTAGTGATAGTTTTTGGTCAAGGTGTCTCTGTCTTACCTTGACTGTACAGTTTTAATCTCTTGGGTCTCTGTGTTAAGGAGTTAACAACTGAGGAAATAGAATCCTATAGCTTGATGTTGTTGTTGTTTATACTGATAAAATATTCAAATTGCCTGAAGACATAATAAAAAAAAGAACCTGAGGCAGGAAGCAAAGACAAAATATCAGGTCATGGAAGCCTCGAGTCTGAGTTTGCTTCGCGGAGACTCAGGGTATTGTTCCCAGAAGGTGTAATCAGACAGCTACCTACTGCCAAGGCACCTGAGTCAGAGAGAGTGCTGGTAAGTCCAAGGTTAAATTATCCTTGATGCTTCAGCTAATTAATTTTCCAAAGAAAATTTTGTAAAGTATGAAAATAAAAGGTGGCAATTCTGCACTGGTAAAAGCACATACTTTGAGGAAGCTTTTATAATGAGACTGGAGACTGAAAGAGGATTAAGCGTATTTGATTTTATTACAAATGTTTTTTGGAAAGGTGTTTGTAACACTTAAAAAAGAAGTACCAAACAGACCTACAGGAATAAATGTCTGTGAGATAATTCTGCTGTCCTATAAAAAAAAAAAAAAACCACCCTGGAACACACTTTTGGCACAACTAAGACTGATCAAGTTAACTAGATCCACAGTCTTATTTTGACATAGCATACTTTTGCAAGTGTGTGGTGATACTTGCTAAAAAACTGTTGAAGTGGCTTGTCATTTGTGGATGAAACTCTATGGCTTGTCCTAGAAGTGTCTCAATTTATTTTTAATAAGTACACTTACTGCTTTTTGTAGTACTTGTTATTTTGGAGGTTAGGTGATTTTTAAATTGAGGCAAACCTATGAAACCATTGTCCTTCTCTACAGAGGACAGATACGCTGTATTTTGCAACACAATATGAACACGCAGTACATTAATTAAAAGCTTAAGTTTCACAGGTGAATTTTACACTGGGCTATCTCACCGAAATGGTAATTCTCTGCAGGAGAATTCTCAGAAGACAGGATATGTGGAAAATCATTCTACTTTTAACAGAATTGTGTATCATTGTGGATAGTTAACTTAGGAAGGCTACCACACAGAATGCTGACATTTACAGCATTTAGGATCTCCATATTCTTATTGCCTTTATTAATGTTGCATTGTCATATTGATTGTCATACATGTAGTATTCTTAGGTGATATGTAGTGAGAAGTGTTTGCCAAATTTTGTGAATGAATCCTTAATAGAATAAAAAGTAATCTTAAAACATTAGGTAAAAAATGTGGAGGAGCAAAGAGAGAAAAGTTTCATATTTCTCAGTAATTTCTTTGACTATAACATTTTCTTAAGTCCTATCACTCAAAGATCCCTGATTCGCTGACATTAGTTGACTCTTTCTGCAAGAAATATCTATCATGGCTGCCTGTTTCCTGATTATATCTGTGGACACTATCTTATGATTATAAATGCTTTTCATTTTTTGATTATCATAGTGTTTTCTGGGGGTTTTGTTTGTTTCTGTTAGGGGGTTTGAATCTTTTTTTTTTTAATAGGAGGGAGGGACTTAAAAAAGCCCTTTCTAAAATCCTATGGTTATTTAGTCAAATACAGGATTGACAGCAATGTGTTTAAAATAATAAGTTTTGCAAAACATTTGAACTTCTTACAAACTAATTATGAACCACTGTCTCTTAGCCCTGCAGCTCCTATGCTCCAGCAGTGCTATATTTGGACAGTAGCTTTAACTATTAAGAATTAATATTTTCCAATAACTCTTTGATCCAAGCATCTAAAAACAGTGACTGCCACTGCAGGCTCTTTATATCGGAAATTTCTCATTTGATGTTCCCTGATCTCTCTTCTATAAACCATCAGTTACAGTGAATAGAATATAGTTCTTGGTATAGTAAGTTCTCTAATGCATCTGCTTCAACAACCCTTCCTTTAAAGTTTTAGAAAGGGCCAGTGAACCCACCTTGACTGAAGTGGTGTGTATGTGAAAGTGTTTTCTTCTCATATTTTTTTAGTGCATTGGGAGCTCTATGAGTAATTCCACTTTGACATTAAAAGGGATGTTGATCAGTCCCGTAGTTTCTTCCCTTTTTCTTTTTTTATCCTTTTTAATCAATCAAATTTCTCATTAAAATTTTTATTGCCAGCATTTTTTCGATGCCTGTGTGACAGTACAATTGAATTCTGTCAACTGAATTTTATATTCTGTTGTCAGCTTCCTTGTGCTGGTAAAGACATCCTGGAATCAATCTTTAGCATTTCACTGCCTTTCTACATGAATGGTCCCAGAACTAGATTTAATGTTTGACATGTTTTTGATTCATTGTAACCAATCCATGTCCTGCAAAAGATATCAACATTTTAGGTTTTAGCTTCACCTTTGCATGCCTCACATACCCTGCAGTACAAAGGGTACCTGTCAGGTGAGCCAAACCTTTCCTGTGTATTTTGGGGAAAATACTGCTGTGGAACTGCAGCTATCCTATTGATCTGCAGTGAATGGTTTACAATTACCCAGAGCTCAGTTCTGTTGAATATATTAAGAATGTACCTCCATCGAAGATTTCTCATGAACATTTTTCTGACTGTACACTATGTGGATTCTGTATGACACATTTCATTTTTAAGCCTTTCAGTGCTTTTTCATGTGCTTTTACAAAACTGTTTTAACCTTTGCAAACTATGGCCCTATTTCCATGGCAAAAGACTGCTCAAGTCTGTTAAATTCCACATGAAACATATTTTTTTCTGTGAAAACATGGTTTGTGTGCATTATGAAAACTCCATGGAAATACTAATGAAATTTGTTTCTCTGTATTACTATGTATCTTTGTTATTTCTGTCTGATTCCAGTTGATATTTTTTTCTCTTCCTACCAAACTTGTAATATGGCATGACACTACTCTGCAGCTTGTAAAATTTTAATTTCTTTATACAAAATCTTCTGGCTGTTGTTTACTCAGTCTGATGATCCCAGCTAGGACCTGAATATAAATTAGGATTTCAGAAGCCATCTATATACATCTGTGATTAGTTAATCTAAATGCTGATATAATTAACTATGAAGTTTATCTCCATTTCAAAATTAAATGCAAAATAGTATATATCAAGTTCATTTTGTTCTTTACATCTCCATAGAACTGCCTGAAAATTGTGTCAAAATTTTTAACTTGACTTTCACTTTATTCAGGAAGGGGGACAAGAGAATAAGGTACTGTGTTTCCAAACAAGGCAAACTGACTGTTATCTTAGAAAATCTGGAAAAAAAGAAAGTTCAAAAAGTTGAAATTGAAAAAAAAAATAGGAAAGAAAGTGGGTTTTGCTTGAGACTTTTAATTGCAGACTGTTGAATTTATGCCAGAAAACCAACTATGCACTTTTTCCCTGGTGATGGTTTCTTGCTGTGTATACTTTTTAGTGGATCCAGATATCTACAGGAACAGATTTCATACTTGTTTAAATCATTTCTTGTTGTTTGTTGGGTTCCTTGAGAGCTCCAGTTGTAACTAAGTGTTCCTCTTTGATTTTATTACCTATAATTTTCCCCTTTTTGCTTCAGGAAGAACTATTCTTTTCCCACATGAGCTTCTGGTGTCTTGTAGGTACAAGAAGTATATCCCTAGAGGGTTTTTAATAGGGAGTTTGTATTTGAGCTCATAAGGATGATACGCCTTTATCTCCCAAACCCGGGAAGGTTTAAAGAAATGGAAGAAACAGAAAGGGAGCAAGAACTATGAATCTCTCATAGCTTAATAACAAAATAACCAATTACCAGCTTAATAATCAAAATTACCATACCAAAAGTTTTCCATGACTTGCATTTTACTCTGTTGCATACAGTATACCTACGAGAGCCCTGGCTGGCTCAAAGTGTAGTGATTCAGTGTAGACAAAGTGAAGTTTAAGAACCTACAATTGCAGCCTTTTGGTGTGGGTGTTTCAGTGAAAGATAATATTAAGCCCTTGCTGAGAGCTAATATGGTCCCACAAAACAGTAACTGCAAGAAGTGTTCTCATGAATCAGCCATTGTGTTAAACTGGTGTTACAGCAGAGTGGTGTTGACAAGATCCCTTTCAGCTGAGTGAGAATATCAGGTTGCTTTTACTGATTGATCAATGACCTATCATGACACAATAAATCTGTGAGCAACAGGATGGCAGTGACTGACCCTACAGTATGTATAGGAAAATACATAACTTATATTCTACATTATTAGTAGCATACAGCATGACACCAGGTGGGTCAGGAATCCTTCCTTAGTACTTATCTGGAAATATAGCTGGATGGAACATCTTGTGATAGGAGAGAGCAGGGAAAAATGATGTATGAATTTCACAAACAGGATCATAAGCTGTCAGGCAATGATAGCAGTGTGCAATATTAATATATGCATCTTGCATGGGGAGGTGATAAATGAGACAGCCCTGTGACAAATTGCATAGGCATGTAATAAATAAGTTTACCACATAACTCTGCAATTTATCAGGTGCCTTTTGCCATTACCTGCCCAATAATCCATCTCTCAGGGGTTTATTTTCACAATCCAGGTTTCCTCAGCAGCTTGAAACACCCTACTTCTTTTAAAGTTCAACCTGTCAAAAAAAACTTTTCCCCTGTTCTCCCTACAGTAAGTGTGCTAGAAGCACACAGTGAGCTAGACTGGGCTGTTGAATATTAACAGCTTTGCTATACATGAAGATATCCTCACAATCCTAACATACATTAATTCTGAAAATCAGTTTCCTGCACTTCACCATGGGCCATGGAACTCTTTATTCTATTAAAATCTGTTACATATATACTTTGAAACCATTTTACTTTTGTATATGTTTTTGCTTTGTACTGCAGTTAGCCCTGTACTGCTTCAGCTGTGTTTTTGTGGATTTAAAATAAATGCAATATTCCACTTCTTGAGGAATTTGGCCAAATAGCTTTGCCTGCTAAATTAATGTCCCTGAATTTATTAACACCCCTTCATTTCCCAATTAGTCTGAAACACCAACTGTTTCTAATAATAAATATAGTTCCATCTTTCACCCTTGCTTTCTTTTCACTGAGGAATTGCTTCTAGAAAAGCTCAAAGCCAGAAGCCTGTGTGGATTACTGACTTCAAATGTGTTACCTCATAATTATTACAAGTGAATATAATTATATTATGTTATATATATGTATATATGTATATTATATTATATAACAGGTAAGGACATACTTGAACAGGAGCTGATTTAAAACTGCTTAGGCAAATCATAATTTTCTTTTCATTTATAAGTGAATTGATTTTGTGGGCATAGCTTCTTTGTAACAAAAGTGTAGGTGTTTTTCAAGGTGGCATTTTGCGGGGGGGTTATAAGCATTTATTAAATTTCTCAAAGTATGGATTTTTATTTTTTTTTATTTTGAATTTCTCCGTTTTATCCACTTACTTAGAAGATTCCTAGGAAGTCTGTCATAGTGCTTTTACTGGATGCACAACAGTTCTCTACTCTTTGTTTGTTGTTTGTTTGGGTTTTTTTCATAAATAACATTGTGAAAATTGTCTGAATTTTAGAAATTTCTGATAAAAGTTTCAGTGTCATATTTTAAGGACTAATAGCTCCAATTTACTGTCTGATCGGCTCCCCTGCCTCAAACAAAGTTTATTTTCTTCAGATTTGACACTGGGAAAATATTTTAAATCTTACATTGTTACCCTCATTTGGGATGAAATGAAGCTCTAAAAAGTTATAGAAGCTCTTGTGTCTATGAAAGAGATAAAAATGAAGTTTTCATTATTAACGTATTTCCCCAAAAATGGTTAAGAAACCCCATGGTACTTAAAAGTTCCTATGGTTTTGGACATTATTATCGTAATTTTGTGAGACAGAGATATACAGATAAAGTTATTTGAAGTCATTTGCAGATGTTTTTTGTGTGCTTTTCAACCCTGTATGGTTGAATTAGTGGAATTCTACTATTTTGATTTTATGCAAAAAATTTCTTAAGGGAAAAATTGAATAAAAACACATGAACAAAAATAAGTTTGGATATGACTGCCTATATTAGTTTCTCTCACTCTTTTAGATTTTTGAAACCTGACCAAATTCATACTGATTTGTATTTTCTGAAATCCTCTACCCATATACTAAAGAATTAATTTTTAGATTTTGTCACATTACTCTGTCTGAACCAATGTAGTAATGGTAAGATCTCTTTAAAGGAACTTGCCATCTCCTGACAACATGATTGACAAATTATAATAGTTTTTAATTTACTGGGTTTGCGGTCTTAGGAACCATTTATACTTGACTTATGGGCAGCCACGAGTCATCCTTCAGGATAACCAAGAATAACTACCCAGAAACCACGTGTGTCCATGTGTTTTATGTTCATAAGACCAGAAACTGCAATAATGTGCATAAGGTAAATACTTCTAAGTTACTTATCCCGAAACACTTCACTCAAGCAGTCTTTAAATCTTGGAGCTCAGCGTGTGTTAGGTGTTTGTCATAAGTATTGTGTGTTACTTCTTGATGAAGGATGTGCTGTGTCCAAATGACAGCCCATCACTGGGATGTGGAGGTCACTCTAACTCCTCTTTGGCAGGGTTTGCAATATATAGGCATTCAGCCAGCACAATGTTAGAAGGTCATAAAATGGGAATTAATTAGGTTTATCAAAGAGTGGGTTGTTCCAGATGTCAGGCTAAAGCTTGGCAAGATTCTTGACATACTATTCCTCTTGTCTCCCATTTGGCTAGGCCACCGTACTGTAGGCATATTTTACTCCTAGCAGTACCAAAATAACTCCTTGCCAGATACAAACTAAATAAAACAAGGTGTTTGAACTGACTCATTCAAAGGGGTTTTTTGGTGCTTACGTGGTTTTGGTGCTTTTAATATGTAATGTCTAGGATCAATATTCCAAACACAGCTACCTTCAGTGAGAGGTGGGCTCCCACAAGCTTTTTGAATTCTGTTTGTAGGGATTCAAAGTCTGCAGTGTTCATAATTCATGAGATGTAGCTGTTGTAATAATATTCTCTTTTTAAAGGCTAGTGAACCTTCATAGAGGTGTGTGCTGCATATGGTCTGCAGAGCTGGCCCCTTTGTGACCTCTGGGACTGCTGCCTCCTCTCCTACCTCATACATGGATTTTCTATTTTGAAATCTCAAGAGGAGAGATGGAATTCGTTGAAATATATTGCAGAAGCCATCTGAGTTCTGTACTCAGAGAGGGAACAGAGTTACACTTCTGTGCCTCTGGTTTGGCTTAGCCAAACACCACGTGAGTTGACTGCCTTTTAGAGAGAGTTTTAGTGTGGGGAGGTTCAGAAAACCAAACCTAATTCTCTTGTGTCCTAGGCTGTAGTAACTGTTATATCATCCTCATTCTTTGTCTTGTCAGTTGTAGGTAATGAAAGCTTTCCATGTCCCAGAGTACAGCTTGGGTTTCCGTCTGCTTCTTAAGATTTTGGTTTATATGTTGGGGGAGAATTTAAATAATATGAAGCATGATCTTGAAAATAACTTATTATAGATTTCCGTTAGTGCTACCAGTGTGAGGGAGGAAAGTAATGTCTTTTTCTTACTGTGCCATTTATCAGTGAGCACAGAGGCTCGGAGCAATTTTGTGCTCTTCTCATGTCCCAGGCGTCCTCCTATGGATTTTTGCTTCTGCTAGCAGGATGGAACCCCTTAACACAAACTTGATGCTTTGTCTTGGTGAGTGCTATTTATTGACTGCATAGGTATTTGTTCTTACATCACAGGGGTAAAAAATTATGTAAAAAATTATGTTCTCTAAAGCAATCCTTACACTTTTTAGTTTCTTTCAATACCCCCTGAGCAGAAGTTAAACTTTTTATTAAGAACATTTCATTATTGATCAAGAATCTATCTAAACAGGCTGAGCTTTAACCAGAGAGTTTGCCTAGAACTTGTGATTTCTGAGGACACTGAACAGTAGTAAAGAGAATTTTCTTGCTCACCCTGAAATCATTAGCACAGTTAGAAAGAGAAAGAGCTTCCACAGCTGATTCTGTAATAAATATAATCATTTGTGAAGAGAAGAAAATATAAAGGGCATTTTTATTCAGACCAATCAAATTTCAGTGTCTATATCAATCAGTAAAATATTATTAGTGGCATTTCAAAATATGTCAGAGGCATCAGAACCTGTTGCTTTGTATTTATGTCATGAAAGATAGCACCAGGTTCTTCTGGGGCTTTCATGAGATTTCAGAAATCAATAGTGTTTCATGTGCTTTTATTAGTTTTTGTATTATTTGCAGATACTGGAAGGGGCATGACTTTGGGAATTAAATATGTTTACGTTGTTTATCTGTTGTAAACATGAAGTATGTTGAAAGAAAAACAAAGCAATTCCTTCTTGGTTTATACTCTTCTCTTTAAACTACCATTGTTTAAAGTGGCACACAGAGAGCATGCTTCTTATTTTCTTGTTATTTCTACTGAGTTGGCCAGGTTTCACCAATTGCAGCAGACTTCTGATGCAGGGAAAAAAGAAGCAAAATTACTTTAACTAAGATAATTTCCACTTCTATATTTCATAGCCATGCAATCCCAAACAAAAGTTCTTTGAGCACTTTGATTCAAATTTCATGTATCTATGTTTATAACAAATCTATTCTTGAAGTTTCATCTAAAAAAGTAATGCACCTCATTCACTTAATATGTGAAAATCTGTAGTCTATAACTCATGTATTTTTTTCTGAGTTGGACTTTGGAGCAAGCATTTGCATATGCAAGTTTGCATATCTTATTTATTTCTAAGCTTCTGAACTAATTTATATCCACTGAAGATCTGGATTTTTATGCAGAAATATGTGAACCATATTATTTTTTCTCTGTTGCCATCTTTTGCATTTGTTCTTTTATATGCCTTTAATTGAAAAAGTGATCAATTCCATTAACTTGAAAGAAAAATAAAATACACTTGTTCATATAGTGAAATGTGTCAGCATATGAAGGGATATTTTTTGATGTTGATCCATTGAGTATTTAATATCCGTTTGGATTTATATTACATTTGGTATGTATATTTTAAATCAAATGGAAGAAGATGTTAATACCATATTTTACGTGTTCTTACTTGTTTTGTTAGTAGTACTGTAAGAGATAGAAAGGGAATAATTCTGATGCATTCTGAAAGTAACTAAAGGTAATGAGAAGTTCTGGAAAATACAAATCAGTTTCTGAGTGCTTACAGTTTTAAATGTTGTTTGTATGCAGTACACTTTGTTAATACTGTCTTTATAATAACTTAAAGAAATCTCATTTTGCGACCAGGGAGCATGGAATCAGATTTAGCATTTATTTAAGCCACACTTCACTTTTATGTGGAGGAAAATAATGCATATATACATTAACACATAGGGTTTTTGGGAGGAGGGAATAGAGGAGTAGCTTGTTCAGTTCCAAAGATGAATCATCTGTTTATCTTTGTAAACCAATATTTTTTCCTCTCCAGTCACATACATAGAAGCATCATTTGTAGCAGAAAATGGAAAAATATGATATGTTGTGAAGGAGCATATTGACATCTCCTTTCATCTGTTAGTAAAGTGGCTCTTTGTAGATGAGATTAGTGTGGTATTGAAGGATGTCTTTGGGTGATATAAGGAGATATATTCCCTGTAACACGCTTTTTTATTTACTCATGGGGAAGAGTAGTAGTGGCTCAGTCACTGTCACTCCGAATAAAACACTAGAAATAATTATTTTGACAAAAGAAGAGATTGGTGGCATCATGTGCTGCTGGAAGGTGTGAAGATGACATTAGCTGTGAGATAAAATTATCATGAGACTTTGAAAGTGAAACTGATCTTTGCTGGGTATTGGCATATCCATTGAATCTGTCAGGAACAAGGAGCTAGTCATAAGGTTCCCTGTGAAAAAGTTGATTATTTACCTCATTCTCCCATAACAAAGAAATAAAATAATCAAAAAAAGCACTGTGGTACTTCTGTACAAAGAACTGGCATTAAGAATGCTTTAGATGAAGAGGTAAATGAATATAAGTAGAATATTTGTATTTTGAAAATACGTTAATTGGAAGAAAAGACTGCATGACAACTTTTGCTGAAATTTTTCTCTCACTGGCTGGTGATGGAGAAAATACCTCCTTGAGCACTATAGCAATCCTTTCATAATTTTTTTCTAGACAAAAAAATATCATTTCTTCTCCCATAAGAGAGAAGTGCATTCATTACTTCTGACTGACAAATGTCATTTAAAGATTACAGTCGTAGTTAACATGGAAATTTGATGTAGAATCTCTTAAGTAGCTGTAAGGATATACCAGTTCTGTTCTGAACAAAATTACTTAGGAAATGCCCTCTGTGTGTATCAAGGGACTTTCCATACCCACTTGAATTCTTTATAGATGATCTGATCTCTCAGTGTCATCTTGTACTAACCTCTACTCAAAGTGAAATCTTAGTGTGTTGCCATCAAAGTTTAGTGTTTAAGGGTGGAGATACCACCACACTGAACAACCTCTCTGAAGACAGTGATAGGTCTTTTCTTGACTGAAGAAAGCTACCTTACCTTATGTCCTCAAGTCCCCCTTTTCACATTGCTAGCCCTCTGCTGTAGCAACTCCAATTTTTTTTAATACCCTGGAGCCCAAAATGACATAGTATTCCAGATGTGATCCTGTGGTGTCAAAAAAGGGGAAAGTGGTGGCAATACTTGTGCTGATACAGCCCAGTATGCTGGTGTTTCATCATTGCAAGATACTATTTGCTACCTGCACATTTTCTAAAAGTATATCATTCAACTCCAAAGTTCTCCCCAAACTGGTACATTGTGCTCATCTTTCTGCAGGCAAATGAGCCATACTTCAGGATAGTCCAACTCTTCTTCCTTCAGTGTCATCTGTCCCATAAAGGTGATGCCTTTTGACCAATTGCTGCCAAATTGTTGTACCAGAGTAAGAAGAACAACAATGCTTCAATGTGTCTGCAAACAAGGATGTATTTAAAGTTGGAAGATTTCACATTTGCGTGAGAAGAAATGAAATGACACCTGCTGTGTCTGAGGATGGCAGGACACAAAGAAGCAGTGAGTTTTATGTTTGCATGGGCTGGTAGGAGAGAAGTAGAAAATAATCTTCACTAAGAAATTGCTGAAATCCCTTGCATGAATGTAAGCCTGTATATAAAGTAGGACCTACTTATGGACGATTTCTATCACTTCTGAAGAAAAGCAAATACATTTTTTTCAGTGAGAACATTTGGGGATGTAGCTGATAATACCCTTCAGGTACTAACGGACTCACATATTATTTTCTTTTGGCAATATTTTCATAATGCCAAAATATTTTTCACAAGTTATATCACATCTTAGATTTATAACAGTTAATTTTTGACATTTTGACAAACTAAACACGTTAGTCCTTGACTGTAGAGGAGATAATAGTGTGAAAAAAAAAAAAAAAAAGAAGTGTGATACTTCTAATCTAATAGTGGGTGGATTATAGTGTTAATTCTGAGACCAAGTTTTAGTACATGCTGTAAGAAAACACCCAAGGATCCTCCTAATTAGTACAGGGAGAGATCATTCCAAACCTGTCAGAAAAAGCTGGTACACAGTCCTTTTGGTTAGTCTGTTTTTTAAGGATGCCGTGCTGATGGGGAGGAGAGAGGAGGAAGCATGGAAATAATGTAAAAAATTATTTTAAAAAATTTATTCTTACATGGGGAATAAATAATACAGAATATTAATGCATCTGTTTCAATGAAAGATTGCTTCTTTTCTTCTTTTCCTCCCAAAATCTACAAAAGAAATTTCAAGTTTTCTTTCAAGTTTCCAATAATCTTCCATTTGCAAAGAAATACAATTGTATTCTCCCTCAGACCTATTCAGGAAATACACTGATGTCAGACAAGTATTCACTCACTGTTTGCATTATTTATGCAAGACATGCAAATATTTTACAGTAATATAGCCTCTAGAATTAAGCATGTTGGTTTTAAATATAACTAGTTCCTTTAACCAGTATTATAATAGTAACTTTTTGTAGCAGGAAAGATACTGATTAATGTCTTCATTGATCTTGTATATTGAGGCATTGTTCTAGCTACCTTCATAATATGAAATTAATGGTATAATTAGTGACTCAGTAAACAATCAGTAAATTTATTTCACTGAATTTAATTTAGTAAGTAATTAGTGAATTTAAAAAACCTGAAAATCTGATGATTAGCAGACACAAAAAACAGCTGAGCTTGTGAGACCCATGCTTAGTATTTGTATGGTTGTCAGCAAGTAAAATAAATTAAATGTTGCATCTGCTCTGTTTTGCAGTTTTGATGGATTTTGTAAACACTATTGGCAGAACCCTATTGGTTTTTATGATTACTGAGAAGGAGAAGGAGAGAAAAGCAGCTATTCCTTCAAATCAAGAAAGGTGAAAAGGTGGTATATAAATTGATGTCTGTGTGTTCTTTGTGTGGGCTGTAGTTAATATGCTGGCTCCTGAAGCCAAGGCTGTGAGGAAACAACAGCATGGTGTTAGGTCCTGGCTAATTAGTAAGAGGTTGTATTAGTGCAGCTTGCTTTGGATGGAAGGGAGTGTATTTCATTAGGTAATAACAGAAGATCATTGAATTTTTATGATTAAATTTATACTTGCTGAGATGATACTTGATTAAAACAGCATAATTTTGAATTTCTGTTGGTTTTGGGGTAGTTCCCCTTCTCTCAGCTATTGCAGAAACATGAGTTTATATTCCCTAACAGTGTTGTGGGGTTTGCCCTGCTTTTTTATTGCCATTAATGTTATTTATTTTTTCGTTTGTGTCATTTTCTTAGAAAAATCTTGTCATCCAGTTGTTTGTTTTGATTTTGAGTTTTTATGAAATGAAGAACTTTATCTGTAAATATGCCAGCAGACAATCAGGTTTTCTGTGACGCAGAAAAGCTCTGAAGAATAGACGGCATTTAAAAACGTACTAACTGAAAATATGTATTTTACTTTGGGTACAGACATTTGGATGATGCTTTGACCTGGGGGCTCTAGATTATTATGAGCAGAATCTCTAGCCAATCTTAGCAACAGTGCTTTGAGGACACAGCTTCTTGTATCGTTAATGTGAGTAATGTTTTACTGCAGTACTATTAGGCGAGTTGTAATAGAGCTGTGCACCTAGTAAGGCATGGAAATGAAACCTGTAATTTTGTCACATTCCCACTCTGCTTTGAGTAGAATGATCATTTATTTGACTATCATTTTCCCTTGTTTCAGAATATTGTCTTGTTCCACAGAGGCTGTAAATACGGAATTGAATGACCACAAGTCGGGATGAGACTTTTACCTCCCTACCCTGAAGTCCACGATTGCATCCTTATCATCTCCTGCCCTGATGAATGAAATTTATTCCTCCCTAGATTGTGTGGTATGCAAATCACAGCTCTCCAGCTTCCACCACAATTGGGCTATTGCGATTGTTCTGTGTACAAATTATTTTGTCTGTTTTCTGTTAGCTTTTTATTGGCCCTTAATAGAAAACAAATTCCATGCCTTAGACGTTTGAAACACAGATTAGATTTCTGCAGTAATTCTTAACAAATGTGTTCTTTTAGCATTGAAAACAATCTAACTTAAATATACATGCAAAATCTGTTTGTTGTAACCCCAAAAGAACCAAATTTTAACTGTTAGATAAGGAATGTAGCACATTTCTCTGCGTAAAAATTTGAACAGCTGTACATAAACTATTTGACAGGTGTTTGTTTTACCTATTTTAAAAATTCCTTAGCATTTATTTACTTTACATTATGTGTGTGTCTCCTTGGAATTGGTTTCATTTCTGACAGTACATCTGGAAGGGCTTTCTTCCTTTTTGCTTCCTTTTCTGTCATTAAGGAAAATTTGTATGTCCCTTAATGAAGAACAGGCTAATGGAAGAAGTGTTAATTGTTTGATTTCTTTAGAAGAGATCCACTGAGAAAAATCACAGTTAAAATTTTCTGAAAAAGAACAAATGGTATATAAATATGAGGAAATCTCTCTTCTAAAAAACCAGCAATTTACCTCTCTTTCAAAACAATTTATATAATTTCTAGCTTTAAACTTGGACTGTTCAGTCAGCTATACTCTTCTTTTAAAAGTCTTTTCAGACATTTTCTACCTCTTTTTTGTGTATTTAAACCACGAAAACTCACGTCTTTTATTCTTTTTATGTTTTACCCAATTGGCAGAACCAGGTTTAATCTTTCCTCCATTTAAGTGCATCCTTCTGCCTTAGTCTTTTTATTTCCAATGTAGGGAAAAGTGGGAACAGTCCTTTATGTTGTGCCATCTCTCAGCTTTGAAGCACTGCCAAACTTCTACTTCAAAGCTGTTTCAAGGCTTCAGCTTTGTCGCAAAACCATCATGTGCAAAGCTTTTACCAACCCACACAATGGTTTAGTTTTTAAAGTGTGCCTTTATTACTGAAGAAAGGTTAATACTGGTGATTCCATAAATTATCTCTGCAAGTATAAACTTTTCTCCAATATATGGGAAATACCTTCAGACAATATTGTTGAATGGAAAATGATTCGTTATTAATTTAAATTACAAAAAATTGATGATGTTATATCCTGAAAATTATTTTTATCATGTAATTTTCCATTTGACTAGTATTCTGTTTCTAAATATCTGAAAGTGATTTTGAAGAAAAGTTCTCAGTAGATACCCTAAAAGTTTCTGAGATTGATTTTAGATTTTTAGAGTCATAACGATTCTTTTATATTTAAATTATTGTGTAAATAAGGAATCACATATATCAGGTTTAAAATATTCAAATTAGGTTTTATAAACATATTAATAATATTAGTAAAGTTAATAAGGAGGAAAAAAGATATTCTTTCTGGTGCAGGTACATCTAGGTAGGTAGGTGGACTGTGATCAGTTCACCCCTGCTGGAGTAGGAATCCTCCATGAAGGAAACTTTTACGTCCACATAACTAGATTCTACAGAGAGCAATAAACTGAGCAGGGTCTCACTTTGAGCTCTGAATGCCTAACAGTGCATACCCAGATGGCCTAACCTGTAGCTTGGCTTCAGGAAATTTCTTCCTAGTAAAAAAGCCCAACTCAGTTTTGACCACAGACATACCCTCAACACTCAAAACAAAACTAAATAGGATAGTCTAAGAACTGACTGGGTCAGAAAAAGAGTTGAAAATTAAGAAAATATATGATACTTGATTGGTAATTTTATGATTCTTTAGTGGGTTCCTTGGTTCTCTTTTTGGAAGTGGAATCCATTTTTTAATTTCTATTATTAAGGTGATCTGTCTTGTAGATTTTTTAGCAGTGTAATGGAAAACAGAAAATAAAGAAGTGGTGAAAACTGCATCTTCTAGGATGATATGGTATTAATTGCAAAAGTCTTATCCCTCCTACTTGTAGTACTTGAAATAAACTGTATTGGTCAGCTCCATAAAGCTCTTTTCCCTACTACTGAGTTAATGCATTCTACGTTCTACAGTGGGTCTGCTAACATAAAATAAATGAATGCTGTAGAAGATTTGCATGAAGTCTAACACTGTCTAATTCTGAATGACCTTCTGTAGCTGATTAATTGGGCAGATTACTGGGAAAGTAAATGGGTAATATTCACTTTGCAATTACATTTAAGTGAGTTATGCACAGGTTAAATCACACACTAAACAGTCATTTTCCTTACCTGCCTTGACCTAGTAAGTGAACCCAAAGTTAAGGATCATGTCAAGTCTCTCATAAAATGAAAAAAAATATGCAACCCAAGTGCTGTTTAGTTTCTTTTTTCTTTTTTTTTTTTCCAAGTGCATTAAGGTATAAAATATTACTGGTTTTATCTTTATAAATTTTTAAAGTACATTACAAACTTTTAACTAATTCCTGAAATTTAATTTGTGAACACATGTGCCATGGTAATGAATATATAAAGCTTTGTGACCAGATAAGCTTAGTACAAGCTCTGCCAAAGTGATGTTAGACAGAATTGCAAATTCAGTGAAGCTAAATAACTCTAAATTGGGTGGTAAAGAAAATAATGAGGAATGCTTTCAGATCTATAGCAGCTAATGGAAAAATCAAAAACCAGCTTCAGTCTATGTGCCTGATGGGGCAGGAAACAGTAAAATGTGCTGACTACTGGATCAGTGCAAAATATAAAGGACCACTTAGTAGAAAGCAGGAAAATCAGAGAAGTGTTCCAAATAAATCAGTTGCCAGCTATATCCATGCAACAGGGTTAACTGGGCGCTCAGGACAGAGATGAGCCAAGCCATTATCTGGAGGAATGCTGCTGTCCATAGGTCAGTCACTATTTCCAAAAGTGGAGAACTTCTACTTGATTTAGACTCACGCGAATACAATTTATCCATTTATCCAGACTGTTGTTAAACTAAGAAAACACAAAAATGCCACTTTTGAATGAAACATGATTGCAGTGAAATATTAGCAATTCTGATCCTTTGAGGTAATGGAAACAATGCTCAATGGTTATAGTAAATCATTAAAAGTAGGTAGCAAAGTTCTGCCTTTTCTTTTTAATTTTTTAACATTAGTTTTCTGCAGTTACATTTAATACAACATTTGTATTTAAAACAAAAAGTTGCTTTGAGCAAAAAACCCACAGAATTGCCTCGAATTTATTTCTGCATAAATTTGTGAAAAATAGGTCTTGTGTATGAAAAAAATCCACTTTAAATGTGTCATACTTTTTAACTAAAAAGGTCAAAAGCAATTTTCTGCATTTATAGTATATTCCTAGGAAACTGTTAATTCAAAGTATGGTTCAGAATGTAAACACAACCACAGACCTGTGAGGCTGCTTTGACTTTACACCCTTATTAGAGAGCAAGGAATTCTGAAATGCAGAAATTTCCTTCAGGATATAAATATTTGTTCAACTGTAATAAAATCCAGGATAGAATATATGTCTCCCTTATTCATTTGATGGGGAGGCTGTTTGGAAGGGCTGTTCATAATTCAGCACTATGCTGTTTGCATAATGAGTGGGAAAGGTCTTAGAATAATTGCATTTGGGTAATGAACAAGACATACATCTATTCACCTCAACTCTGGTGCTTTTGTCGACCCAGATATCTTCCTTTCTCTTCATATTTTTTACTTAATGTGAAACTCTGCGTGAAGTGTAACACTTCATACAGGATGCATGACAACTTTAAACTTAATGCTGACAATTTAAGTCCTTGTTGCCCAAGAGCTACTAATTTAATTAGAGACTGCTATGCTGGAATTAACAGGGAAGTAAAATATCCCTTCAGAGAAATTTCATTGAAGAAGATTAAGAGTACAAGTGGAAAAAAGAAAATTACATGCACAAGCCTGTTATTTTCCACTGACTACAAAAGGAGTTTAGGATGACTAGAAGACTTGGACCTGCCTACTTGTAGCCATCTGATGTTAGCTGAGGTGATGTCCCTTTTGTCATTCAAAGATTAGTCTTTGGTCTAGTGGATAGCCATTGATTTTCCATGTAGATGCTTCCAAGTTTTCATTGGAGTTTTCTTTGGATGTTTTTTTGTTTGATTCTTTCTTTGGTGTTTGGTTTTTTGTTTGTTTTAAGGGGGGGATTTTAATTTTTTTTTCTTTAAATAAAAAAATTCTTTAAATCATTGGGACACCTAATTCATTTTTTTCCCCTACTCTTTTTCATCTTTAGTGAGGTCTACCTGCATGATATCTATTTGAAAATAACCTCCAAAGTCACATTTGTGGTAGTTAGAAGTCTGACTTTTTACTTGCATGCCAGGAAACTGCCCAAGGAACTATTATGCACTCATTGAATAACAGAACTAAATAACATACTCTGTAGTTCACCATTATTGTTCCAGTTCTGAATACTGTTAAAATAATTTGTATTTAAGTCACAGTGTTAAGAATAATATTGGTGACCAATACTTCTTGATTACTGTGAACAAGTATAATTATGATTATTCTTAATCAGTAAGAAGAAGATTCCTAATTGAAAATAAAGGAAAAAGTCTCTGGTATATCTAATAACTTGATTTTGATTTTATTTTTTATTTATTTAAAATATTGTGTATTTGCATTAACCCCACTGAAGTACTGTACTAGGGAAAAAGGATGAGACTCCATATCCTAGGTTTCCTGTTCCAGGAGAACTGGTTTGAATGTGGTGGGAGTTAGGTGACTTCTCTTGAAAACTGTCTGAACTCTGAAATACTTCTGTATTTCATGTTCGTAGAGAAGAAAAGAAACTTAACAATTTGGTGACCAGATGCTGATTTAGATTATTATATTTTTTCATAATAGTAAATATTTACAATAATTTTGTCAAAGATACGAGGAAAACCAATTTAAGTAGCTCAAGCTATTTGAATTAAGAAGATGAAGCTACTTAAATTCTTCCAATGGTCTCACCAGATCCTTTATAATTGTCTTGGTGAAATTAGGTTATCCTGATTAAACCCATTATATGTATCAAAGAATAATGCTTTTAGTCATGCATATGCAGTAGCTAAGTAAATTGTAATATATTTAACGTTTTAATAACTAGCCTTTTATTTCTCTAAATATGCAAATAAGATAGCTGAACTGTCACAACCTCAATTCTCCAGCTACAGATGGTCTTAGTGTTGTAAGATCAGCAGGTCAGGAACTTCTCCCTCACCCCACCAGTGACCTACAACTGACCCGCAGTAAATTGCTAAATCAATGTGTATTTTATTGCAGGTTCACTGGAGATCCCTATCCTTAGGCAAAACCTTTCCACACCATAAATAGATTCTGAGTACCTCTTTCTTCTTGTCTCTGAACCGACTGCAGCTGTAGGAGATAATGTGTGGGCTAAAGAGAAGCTGTATTTGAAGCCCTCTCCTACTGCTGACAGCTTGGGCGTGGCAGCACAAAGCTCCTGATGGTGTTGCTGGTGAATTGTTGCAGGCTGTGCTGTTGCTGCAGCTACACTGACAACAGCATCGTACCTGGTTTAAATTTAGCTGAGACACACGGACCTGAGGTGCATACATAGCATTAACTGCACTGTGTGTGTGTAAGGCAAGACTGCCAAGCCAGTGACAGCCCACCTGCAGCATAATTTCATATTTCCTTTGCCAGTGCTTTACAAGAGCTGCTGCTGTCAACAGTCAACATCATATAAGTGATGTTTAACTGTGAAAGGGCAGGCACAGTGCCACTGTGTCTGGGCAGGGCTCAGTGCCAAAAGGCAGGAGTTAGCCTTGCACAGAGCCTGTGGTCTATTATTAACAATTATCATGTTGTCTTTACTGGTTTGCAGGATTCTTATGGCAGCATGCCTGAGCTGACCACCTGAGCAAAGGGCAGCTACTTGGTTTCTCCTGTGAAGTTCATTCTCACTTGGTCAGTCTTGAGTGCTAGCAGCATGAAAGCCTGGTCATGCATAGGTCTGGTTTGCTATGCATCATCCTGACTGCAGCATTGACCAATAATTATTAGAGTCCATAGAATCATAGAGGGGTCTGGATTGGAAGTCACCTTAAAGATCACCCATTTCCAACCTTCCTCCCATGGAGAGGTACACCTTCCACTACACCAGGCTGCTCAGAGCTCCATGCAACCTAGCCTTGAACACTTCCAGGGATGGATGGGGCATCCATAACTTCTGTGGGCCACCTGTTCCAGTGCCCCACCATCCTCACAGTAAAAAATCTTATCCATCTAATATAAATCTACTCTTTCCATTTGAAGCCACTCCCCCTTGTGCTGTCGCTAAATGCCCTTGTAAGCACCTTGCAGGTTCCCTTCAGATACTGAAAGGCCAGTACTAGGTCACTCCTTAGCCTTTTCTTTTCTAGGCTGAACAAAAGCAATCCTTTAAGCCTTTTCTCATAGGAGAGATGCTCTGTCCTTCTAATCAAAACTTAGCAAAACTTTCATCACTGAAAGAACTTGTTTGTGATAATGTACCCTGCGTGCATAAAAGTAACAAGATGGTGTAGAAAAATGTAATCAGAGATATGTAGAGTGCCTGATTTTCCCAGCTTCCCTAAGCTCAAAGGTTCTCACTTTTTTTGTAGAAATCAGGGTTTTTCTGCACTGAACCATTTGCTGTATTAGAGCTTGCATTTGGATAGCACTTTAAAAATCAATTTAAAGAATATATGTTGTCAGTGTCAAGAATTGACTATAGTATTGTTTTCAGTAGTTTCATAGAGCACCTGTCCAGTTATGAGTAGTTATATGGTGCTGGCATGGACCTATAATAGCAATTTACAGATTTTTTTCAAGAGACGTTATATATGTCAAACATAGGGAAGTTGACAAAAAAAGTGATTATGACTGATCCGTTTACAGGCCCAGTGCAAAGTGCATCTAAGGTACAGGTTTAGTGATTTATATTTTATTTCAGAAGAGTCTGCTTTCCAGAGGATTGAAGAAGGATCAGCCTTGCACTCTTTAAAGCTCTTAGGTAGATACATAGCCTGGGAGAGAGTGTAAGCTGCCTATAACTTCTTATATCGCTGTGCTCCACGTATGGACTGGTTCCAACAGGAACAAAGCATAAAAATGTCTTTGAACATTTGACAATGTTATCTAAATGGGCTTCACAAAGAAACACCATGTGCCTTTTCTGAGGAAATTCAGTGTCATTCTGCATAAATAATTGCAGAAGGGAAACACTTGGCACCAGAAGTTCACAGTTATCTATGCTTTAAGTGTAATTCAAGCATTAGCTATTTATTCATAAGAAATTATCAAATTTGTCCTGTCAGCAAAGAGTTTGAAGCATGTATACAGAGGTGAAAATTTTACTCCTGTGTGAAACCACGCAGTATATAGTGAAAGACTGAAAGGGAATAAAGCAGAGCAAGGTTCAGTGGAGGAAAGGTGTTATTTCTACTAAAGATGCAGAGAAATAAAAGGACAGAGAAAAGCAATTTACTGAGGGATAAGAAGACCAGAGAATTTTCAATGGTAAAACAGAATTCACAAGGATTTAGGACTGCATTATTCTTCTTTCATATTCCCATGCCGAATTTTCATAATTCTGAGGCTGAATTATCACAAGGAACTTGAAAGAAAAACTGGTTTTTTTCCCTTATATATTTGTGAGACAAGCTAGGTTCATAATTGACTGTCATACCCTTATCTGTAAATTTGACATGGACTGAACTGGCAACTATGAAATCTCTAGGGAACCTGAATAGAAAATCTCCTTGGAGAACTTCAGTTCAATTTATGCAAAATAGATTGTTTGGCACCAGCTACTGAAAACTGAGTTTAAGCACTTTGCGAGAGACAGATTGTTTTCCAAAATTTTGCCTTTTGAAGCAGGGCCAGCACTTATTACTGGAACTGCTATAATTCATGAGATGATCTGAAGCAGTTTCTTCTATATGGGGGAGATTTCAGAAAGACATCTGAGAATTCATGTTCTCTCCAAGTCCCTGGTGAGAACAGCAGAATGTCATCCAAAGACCATTGCTGTCAATGGGACTCTATTATCTTCGCTGGACACCACAAGGAGCTCTCAGTCTCACATAATCTTTTGCAAATAAATTAAAAATACATTGGTAAATTAGTGATGCTGTGTAGTCATGGTAGTCTTTTGGAGTATTTTAAAAATACAGAATTTATATATTTAGCAAAATAATGTTCTTTATTTTGTCTTATGCACGTGAAAATAGATGAACTAAGTATTGCGTAAACCACTACCAAGACTTAGCGTTAATGCAATTCAAAATGAGAAAAAAACTAACTGCAGGAGTGAAATTATATAGAATGTACAAATGTTTTTAAAAGAAATGATGATGCTTCTGTCTTTTAAAAGTTATTTTAAATTACCAGTTTTCAATATTTTGACATTTTATTCCAATTGTAGATGAAAACAAAGCCATAAAAATTTCACATTTCAAAGGAATATAAGTATCAAAATTCTTGTGCTTTCCTAGTTCTACTTTTCTTAATGACTATGAGAGTTATTAGAAAGCCAACGTAAATAAAAAATTACATACAGGCTAAACGCCCCCACAAACATACCTCAGCTTCATATATAAATTGTTAAATTGTTGAAAATTAATACAATCTAAGTACAATAGCAACAATTGACGTATTATGTATTTTCCATTCTAATCAACAGTGACTTATTTCCATATACAGAAGAATTTTATAGAATTTATGTGGCGTTTCTTGTAAATCTGCTTTGGATTTTTGTTGGTGGTGTTTTCTGGGTTTTTTTTTTTTTTTCTTTCTTAAAGGTCTGACTCAAGTTCATTGATACAAATTGAAAGTTCCTTTTGTTTTAAAAGGCTATTGGAATTGAGCACTCTCTCCCTTAAATTACTTACTGTATCTAAAATGCATTGTGAAGGGTAGGCAGTAAAGTGTTCAAGATGCAGCACATCCTAAAATATGTTTCCTACTGAAATCTCTGCTGATAATTTAATGTGATACTTGTGCCCTTATGTTCTAGCCTGAATCACATAAATGCCTTCAGCTGCCAGACGTTTTTTCACTGCAAAGTTTAACTGGGCTTTTAAATGAGTCCTATTCACTTATGAAAAATCTCATCTAAATGTATTATTGCCTTCACACTGGCTTATCTTGGACTAAGGGCAAACATACAAGTTCCACTTTTGCTCTTGTCTGATAACACCATGCTTTGCAGGGAAATTGGAGTTTAAACCACTGTGATGCAGATAACAGTCCTTTAGTACATCCCTGCAAAAATCTTCAAACCGGTCCTCCAAAAGTCCAATAGAAGGGAATTGAGGAGTAACTCAGCTTTTTACGGTCCAATTAATCATAGTGTACTCTCCGGCAAGGCCTGAGAAAAAGCACAAGTGAATGCAGTACAAGAAGAGATGAAGAATGGGAAATGCCCTTTTTAACATTTTGCTTTGGAATGTGTCTTGCTGACAAAGATTATAGGATCATTTTATTTATGCAATTCGGTGACATATAGGTGATTGTTCCAAGTGTTATCTGTCACTCACAGTGTGATCTGCTACCATTTAATCTGTAAATATCTGGAGGGGTACCTTACCATGAAAATGGAATGAGCTTGAAAAGATCATGCAATATGTGATTTCTTCCCCCCTCCCTTGATATTTTTTATCAGTAGTCTAAGTGCATTGTTGAGCAGATGGTATTCACCCCATAGGAAGAGGGAAATCTAGCAATTACTGCTTTATTGTCTAGTGATAGGGAGCAGAAATAGCAGTAACATGCCTAGAATCTTTCCTCATACATCCACACAGTTTGGACTGTTTAATCTATATGTGAGTCCAGGGTGAAAAAGTACAAAACAAGATTTGGACTCATCCTTGGTAAGGAATGCAACTTTCTGATCAGATTTGGCTCTGATAAAATGTAGTCCTAGAAGGTACCGGGCTAATGTGAAATTCATAGTTATTCTGCCTGACTTTCCAGTCTGATGGGAAATCTTGTGAAGGATGACAGTAAGGAGCTGATGTGGAAATACTCTTCAGTAAAAACGAAAGTCTATATAGTCATGCTGAATTTTCTGAGTTTTTTCCTAGGTCACTTTTGTTTCTCTGGGGAAAAAAAAAGAAAACAAAAAAAAAAAAGGAGATGAAAAAAGTGTCTTATATATCCAAACCAGTTCTTGAATATTGCTCTTTACACTCCTCCTTCCTTCTCAGGATATGTTGCTTACGTGCCCTCTGTATAGAACTGAGTAGAGACATTGAAGATGTTTGTTTTGATATTTTTCAAGATGGATACAAGATACACCATAACAATTAGTTTGCTAGGAAAGGACATAGTTGTACATCCTTGTCTTACAGTGCTGTTTGAACAGATATGCACTGGGTAAAATTAACTATTATAATACAGTCAAAAGCAGGCATGGGTTTAAAAAGTCTAAAACCTGATCTGATGGATATGTTGTGCTTACTGATCACCCTAATCCATAACCAGTTTTGGATGTGCATTGGCTCAAATGCTGCTTATTTAGGCTATTGTTTTTTTGAGAACGTTTTAGCCTGCCTAGCTTATTATTCAGAAATCTGTTGCTCATTGTCAGACTGTGAAGGAGCTGGTAGATGTGTGCAAATTCTATATTCAAGGAATGATTTAAAGAGTCATCAAAGCAGAAAGCACACAATATGCTGAATTTCTCAGACAATAAGCAAATCAGAAAACATGGGAAGAAACCCCTTTAAAGTGTTCCCAGGATGTGGTGATGATTTCTTTTATATAAGAATTGCAAAATTATCATTTGATCTGGACAGAGGGAGAAGACTCAGAAGGGAGAAGCAATGAGCACACAAAAAGAATCCCAAAGGAGACCCCCAAAAGAACAGGGTTTTGTTCTAGACACTTTGGCTGATTCATCTCTGTGTGATTCTCACAACTGGTACAGGCGTCTTTTAAGTATTTATTTTTTATTTAGTTCATGCAGCATTGCATTGTAAATATCATGAAACACTGCCACTTTTAACTGACAGTTACTTTGAGTTTGGAGATGTCTTTGTTGTATATTGATGGAAGGAAATATTTTAGAAAAAAATCTGACTGAATTTAGATTGAAGAGTTCTTGCATGCAGGGTAATCAAACTGAAGTATAAAATGCAAGCGTACTAAGATGGGAAAAATATACCCAAACCCATCAGGCTGTTGCTGCAGCTGCTCCCAATGCTCCAACAAATCAGAAATTGAAGCTGGAACCAGTTGTGGGAGGAAGAGAAAAGCCAGGATATGTTCACAGGTAGGACAGGGAGCTAGGAGGCCAAGGTAGTGTGTGCTGGTTTTTGGTCTGCCTTTTAGTGCCACCTGTAAGCTGACAATGACTTCAGTCTTTGCTTCATACGTCTGATTCTTCAGTACTTGCTGTGCTTTTTTTCCCTGTTTGGGTGTCTTATGTCCCCTACTCTGTTCATTAACTTCATTTTGGCATCTCTTACTTTAATCTTATTAAATTAAATTTATCTTATTTAATTAAACAAAGTTTAATCATTTGTTTAATCTGAGTGTTGGCTTTTCCTGGTTTTAATTTGCCTTACGTTTCCTAACCTTGTCCCAAGGTGTTCTGGGACATTTGCTCATCATTTGTTCATCTAGGTGCCATCAATGCATGTCATTCTTATGGATTGTCATCAGTTGTGTTCTTTCTGTTTTTTCCACATGCAGACATTCCCATTCATTTTCCATATATACCAATTTTAGCATTTCTATTGCATTTCTTTACAATAGCTCTTCAGCAGATTTTCTATTGTTGGGATATTGCATTTCACAGTAAAAAAATACAGTCTGACCCCCAGGCAGTGGAAGTTAAAATCAAAAGGATCAGCTGTAGGGATTAGAGTAACACTACAAGTGAATACATCCACGCTAGCACAAACCACTTACTATGCTGGCAGAAATCTGGAGAGCTAGAAATTTAGAAAATTTGAAATTTTATATCCTGCTGCAGTTTAACCCCAGCTGACACTGAACTACTGGAATATCCTTTGGCCACTTTAGATCAGCTCTCCTGGCCATGCTTCCTCCCAGCTTCTTGTCCAGATCCTCACTGGCAGAGTATGAGACTGAAAAGTTCTTGATTCACAGTAAGCACTACGTAACAACCACCAAAACATCAGTGTTATCATTATTCATATACTGAATCCAAACCAAAGCACTGTACCAGCTACTAAAAACAAAATTAATTCTTTCCAAGCCAAAACAAGGACATTGGATTAGACTACATATCTTCTAACTCTCAAAAACATAATCTACCACAAATTCTTTTGCTGTTAATCTCCCATCTCAAATAAGAGATAGCATTTGAGGAATGAAGTTTACATTCAGAATGACTAAAAATATCAGAATCTACATTTCACTGAAAAAGAAAAATTAAAAATCTGAAGTAATATCTTTGACTCTAAAATAAGATTGAGAACTAAATAAAAGAAGATATGATTTTGGCACTGTAAAAGACAGCAGTGATCAAGACAACATTTGAAATACAGTTTGCAGTCCTTAGTAGCTCATTATAATAGAGGTATTAAGGAAATGAGGCAATAAAGGAAAGGGCAGGAAAGAGCATTTAGAATTGAGACTCAAGGATTTCAGTTATTCATTTCAGTTATTCAGAAAGTTAGATAATCAATGTTCAAATACTCTAGAAAAAACAGATTAAGCAGTGAAGAGACTGCAGAGGACAACTGATATAATTCAAGCTGGTGTCATGTTAAAGAATCAGGTGGCAAAAGCTCAAGATCACCTCTTCTTCATCTAGAGTATTTCATAAATGAAACAGCAATAGAAGCCACTTTTTGTAAAGTACCACAATGCTTAATGAATTACTTGATAGCACTTTCTTAAAGTAAATAGAATACAAATATGCAAAATCCTTCCTTTTTTGGAATAGTAATAGGATAGTAATTTTTAGGAAGCAGAGAAAGAAAAATAATATAAAGATATTGTTGCTTCATAAGTTTTCACACAGGCCCTACACATAGACAAAAGCTTCATTGCTCTCTGTAATTTCTCACTCTGATCCTTGTCCTGCTCTTATTAACCTGGAAAAATATAATGGTATTATCTCTCAGTTTTATAATGTCTTTTTATGTTTAATTTTATGCTGTAGAATCTAGCAGTTAGTATATTTTAACAACATAGTAAACCTTCCGAATGATAAAGTCAAAATATGACCTGTGTTAAAGGTTTTGAAAACTTACCTTATTTTTTTTTTTTTTTTTTCTTAGTTACTATTATGACTCTTGGGAGGTTTTAGTCAGAATCTCTATGCACAGAGGATTTGCAAGAATACAAAAAATTTTGTTAATTTTAGTCACATCCCCCTCAGTGAGAAAAAGGCAGGCTGTTTTAAGTCTCTCTGTGCAGTAATAGGAGGGACAATAATGTTTATCCAGTGGCCTTTGCAAATATAACAATATTTATTAGCAAAAACTGAACGGATTTGAATTTGAGACTGAGCAAAACTTGCAATCAACACTATCAAAACAACATACACTTGCTCTCATAGAAGGGAAAAGGAAAAGAGAAAGATAGTGATAGGGACACAGAAAAAGAAAGATATCACCACCCTTGGATCCAGCAATTCCAGTTAGTTATCGTGGTTGTAATCCAGTGGTGGGTATGCACCCCTCCTCCTGACATTCAGTCTTTTAAAGTTTTTGGTCCCCAGTTTTTTGTCCTTTCTGAACCTCTGTTCAGACCTGGCCTCAGAAAAGCACCACCCTGCTTTTGCAAGCCGCTGGGTGTCAGGGAATTAACCTTTAACTTTTCCTTCTCTCACAATTTTTGATTAGGAAATACAACTGAAGTACCTAATTTATAATGATCTGTGCATGTGAAACCAGCCATGATGTTTGAAACACTAGTGAAGCACACAGTGAAGAACTGTTAGATCCTTACCAGCTCCCTAACTCCCTTTATGTTCAGTGAGGGATTTAGTTCTTTATTCTTTGACTCAGAAGAGCTTCTGTTATCTCTGTTTCCCTGAGTTGTTCAGAGGTCATTCAGCACCAAAGATTCTGGTGGAAAGTGGCTCCCTTCAGTTCTGCGTTCTTACTGATGCACTGAGCAAGATAAACCTCTGAACTTGCAGATCTTGCACAGTGATATCAGTCACAAGTATTTATTTCCATGTACAGGTGTTTCTTTTTAACCAGCTGTATTTAGAGATGGTACATTTTTCTTGTCTGTTATCTACACAGGCTCTCCTTGTCTAGGGTATTTGAAAAAGTGCCCTAAGGTGACTTTAGATATGCACATCAAATTCTTCCTACATATTGTTCAATATTTCTGTCAGGAACTTCTTGTGAACTACAAGGGCATTCAGTCTGAGGCATCTGGAACACTTTGGAAGTCTTCATAGATGTACTTCATTTGTAATGGATGTGTGTGGGAGTTCCATATGTCCTTCAGCCTAATCACAGAAACTGTTTTCTGCCAAATTTTATGTCATCCATGTACTTCAGGAAAGTATCTAAAATCCTATTTCTTTTTTTATTTCCTCTCCTCTCCTCTCAGGACAGAATTTTAGGAAAGAGAAATGTTGTTTGTGAAAACTAGGATATTTTGTAACCCTGACTTATATAAAGAAAGGATCAGTTAGCATTTTAATGCTTCATACTTATTAAGATAGATCTTATGGCCTAAATTATTTTAGTATTTAAATATAGAAGGAAATAGCCATGTTTCTTAGATTCATTTGGCCTTAATAAAATTGTAATTGTAAAATAGTAAATCATATGTGTAAAATGTTAGCTAAGCTGCTATCTGTGTTTTATCTAGATAATATAATATGTAGAATCACTCCTCCAAATTAAAGTAAGTGTTTTTATTGTTACAAGCTTTTTCCCATGCTGTTGTATTACATGAAAATCTTGTGGAGGCTTTGTGTTGTTATCTGGCTTTCCATGATAGATTCTTTGGTACTTAGCGACTATAAAATAAGATGTGAAACTCAATAATTTAACATCTTTAACCTTTTTTCTTCATAAGCAACTCAGCCAAGAAAAACTTTCTCAGTGCTTTTGAGAGCTATTCCAACCCATGTGGTTCCTCTAATTCACATTTCCTATATTCATAGCACTGATGTTTACTGAGAATTATTTTTTTAATAGGTGGTTAACATAGTCAACAATAAACTATCCTTTAAAAAATAGAGAAGTTTAAATTCATTGCCATATTTAACAAAATAGACTATCAAAAATACTTAAGAGGAATATAAGCTGAGAGAGTTGAGATTGTTCAGCCTGGAGAAGACTCCATGGAGACGTTGTATGAGCCTTCCAGTACCTTATAGGGGCCTAGAAGAAAGCTGGAGTGGGACTTTTTATAAGAGCGTCTGGGGAGAAAATTGGTAAAAACTTTAAACTGAAAAAGAGTAGGTTTAGATTAGATATTAAGAAGTTCTTTATTGTGAGGTTGGTGAGACACTGGAAGAGGTTACCCAGTGAAGTTGTGGATGCCCCATCCCTAGAAATACTCAAGGCCAGGTTGGATGGAGCTCTGAACAATCTGGTCTAGTGGAAGGGGTCCCTGTCCATGGCAAGGGGAGTGGAACTAGATGGTCTTTAATGTCCCTTTCAACCTAAACCATTCTATAATTCTATGTAATCACCATTAAACCAATAGTTCTTCAATAATTAGATGTAACAGGAGTTAATACGGTGCAGTGCAAACCCTCTTTCAAGTGATGTATCTCCAGTAATTAATGATAAAAAGACCTCCCCTGCACAGTTCTGAATTCGTTCTTCAATTAAGCAATTAATAGGATTTTGGGGAAGGGGAGGTGCATCCTGATCTTTTAACTAGATTGTCAAATTTCAATGATCTACCACAGTTTTCTCTCTTTTTTTGAATTTTTATGTGTAAATATAAACTATGTTACTAATTATTCATGTGAGCTCACATGGGAAGTAATGATTAAAATAGAATACTCAGCTTGCAAAGATCTTTTGGAAGTCATTTATTCACACCTTCTGCCTATAGCAAAATATTATCTGGTTGCTCAGGGTCTTCCTATATGTAATGTTTTCCCTCTATATGTGTAAATAAGCTAGTTGCCAAATAATTCAAATTTATTATGACTCTTGTATTTATAAATTTGCTGGGTAAACTGTAAGCTTCTTAGTATTCTTCTAGTTAGACAGCTGTTTGGACTTCTTTTAAAGCTCTGATAAATTTTAAGTAGTTACAGAATTCTTTATCTGTCATCAGATAAAGAATAGAATGACTTTGATAACTAGAAATTACCAAATTGCAAATACAAACACCGAGCAGGAAATAAGTCAGAGAGATACATTCAGAGGTTCCATTGATTCAAGCAAATTGTTTTAATGTTTTTAGTATCATATTTCTGAATGTTAGTCACTTATTAAGATCAGATTTTATTGCTGATAGTGTTAGAGTGTCATAATTTTTTTTTTGCATTTGCAGTATGGTTAATATATTTTAAATACCTAGTACTCACAACTTAAAATCAATGAAAGTAATCATCCAGACTTAAAAGACATAACAGGAACTCTGTACAGCATGCATAAAAATAGCTATTGTAAGAACAAAAGTATTGCTGTTATGATTGTGAATGTAAGTGAGAGCCTGTCAAATCTTTTTTAGAACAACTTTGGTGCCAATAGGGATCTTTCAAAATATTAGATCATCACTTCTATCAACTTTTTTTTAACCACTTGTTAAACAGTCAAATTAATCCACTTATGCATATGATTACTTTTCTGGGGGCATTTTGGGTTTGCCATTGTCATGTATTTAGCGCACTCTGAGCAGTTAAGAGCAACTAGGCTTTTTTGTTTTGAACCTTACATACTGAATTGTTGACTATTCTTGACCAAACTGCTCAAAACCCTACAAGACAAAATGAAAAATAACTATATAAACCCCTGCCCTTTCATAATTATTGAAACCATTCCAGCCAGATAGAATAGCTTTATAGTTCCTTTTCCCAAGGTGTAGATTTGTAGGACAGATGTTCTCTCATTGTTTCTTTTGATTCTAGGAGACATTAAACAATGTATTTGGTTTTCTCTGTGTGATCTAATAGTAAATACAGTAGCTATGCACTCACTGCAATGCCAGTAAAGAACAACCTGGTAATATCCAGGTACATTTCTAACTTCTTGAAAGGAAAAGAAATTCAGTGATGAGGCAGAAGAGATTTGACAGAAATAATGATCACTGGTTCCTGAGGAACATTATTTTGCCATTAAAAAATATGATGAGATAAAAAAAAAAAAAAAAGTATTAATTACATAATCAAATCTGGTGATCAAAACCGGCATAGGTGTTACAGTAGCTGGGAAATTGGAGTGTTTCAGGTCTGATGCTTGTCAGCACCGGTATGCCATGACCTTCCAAGAGAGCGTCCCGCAGAGAACAGCTCTTCCAGGGGCAATGCAAACCTCCCTGGACAGCGAGTGATCTCAGCAAGGTGTAGCGATTGCTCAGCTACAAGTGATTCCAGCTCTCGTGATTCAGCTCTTTGTGAGATCACCCGAGGCGAACTCGGGGACAGCGAGACAGGAGCTCTGTATGGCAGTTCCACAAGTAGCCTTTATTGTCCAACAACCCCTGGGAAGGGGAGGCCAGGGACAAACACACCCGGATATCAGCTCTAGGGCACAGTGGTTATATGGCGATGGCAGGGGGTGGGGTAGAAGCCAATTAGCCAGAGGGGTATAAGCTATTACCATAAAGAAGCAAGGCATGCTGGGGGTGGTTCACTTTGTCACCATGACCCGAGGAAGGTTGCTTGTCTCTGGGGAGAGTCTTTTTGCCCTCAGGCCTCTCTCTTCCAAGGAGGGCAGAAGGCTCTTGTGCCAAGGGCTCACAGCCCTCCACACTGGAGTGCTTAGACAAAAATATGTATTCCCAGACTGTAAATCATCTGAAAGAGAGAATTTTAGAAAGTTGCATTCAGATCAAACATTACATTAAAGTTTTATCTGCCTTATTCAGGAGCTTGCAAAGGATGACAAAACTCTCACAACAAAGTTCACACTGAATAGAAGTATATATGCATGTTGCTCTGAGTGACATTTCTTCTTTTTTTCCCTCTCTTGGAAGTGGAATTGCAGGTTAATTGACACTACCACAAGTGCTGGCTGCAGAACACAAAATAATGCTGAGTTCACAAAGGCATTTGCAATTGCTTTTTGGAAACATAATGCATTCCTGTAGAAAATGCTGTTTTAATGTAGCATAAAAATACAATTTAATCTCTAAGCAGGTGTGACTGTAAATGGGAGAAAGTGTAGTTACTGTTTTTTCTTGTCATCAGTTCCTCTAATTATTTTGCCTCATCATAAGAATTATAGTTTTTATAGTGTCAGAGCTAATTCATGTACCTAAAATGGATGATTGTATTTATCTTTTTATGCAGAAATAATAGTTACTCATTCTTTTACATTAACAAGAAACACTACTGGTTAGAAATTTCATTTCTGAAGTTAAATAGCTAATATGTTAGATGTAGCATAGGACAGATGGTTAAGTGGGTAGAGCATCAAGTTACTGGGCCATGACGGTGATGCAATACTTAAAGAGGAAATGCTCCTTAATTGGGTCACCTATGAGCATACATATTCCTTCTTCTGCCTTTTCTTTGGAAAGCAAAGACTAGTATTTGCAATGATATACTTCTAAACCATTTCACTTTTTTCTTTATCTGCAATACTTCGAAACTCGAGAAATAAGAGAATTAAATTGTACTCACTAACTTTTATTTATCTCAATGTAAATTAATTGCAGCAATGCATGCTGGTTTTATTCTTATAGGGAATTTATTTACTTCATCTCCTAAATTTTTCTTTATACATTATATTATTATCATTATCTATAGACCTAATTTAGTTGATCTTATCCCTATCTACAGCAATAGCAAATTTATTATTGCAGTGAACACACTACATGGAGTATCGACAGAGATTTTTCTCCTTTGCACAAAATTTGTGAATTTTCATGGATACCTGAAAGATCATTTGTTTTTACTAGTAATCTAGAAAACTCTTGGAGAACCAAGAAACAAATATTATGATAAAAAATTGTCAGAAATACTTTTTGATATTGAGATAACAATCTCAACACATTAGTATCTAGTTTTTCAAAACCCTCTCTATGTTTTTAAAACAATTTGATGTTACATCAGTTTGAGGAATCTTTATATAGACCACAGCTGCCATTAAAAGTATATAGTATTATCTATGATGGGCAACTTAATGAGGAACATATAATTATTGACTTCCTGAAAATATCTGATTTATGACTTTTAGCTATTTAGATGTTTAAACCTTATTAATAAGAAATCAGTGAGAATTAGGCTGGAACTCAGGTTTTAATTTTGAGGATCTAGCGTAAATATTAAATCTGTATTACACTGGGCCTTGTGACAGGGAGAGAGGGGAAATCTGCATATTTGGGATCATACTCAACTTCTCGAATGTGTTTTGCCTCATTCATCATAAACTTTACACTATCTACAACACATGAAAAACAGATCTAACTGTAAATAGATACTTTCTATGTTGTTTTTTTTTTTTTAATGGAAACTAGTTTAATGAAGCAGCAGATACCACTGGGAAATATAATGAAATCTGTAAATATATGATAATATAATCACAAAGTGATAGAAATAAATTTGCTTTAATTTTGGTGAAAATTACTTCATCCTCTTAATGCTGTTGTATCAGCTTCTTTCAATGTAATGTACGTGTTAATGTTCTTTGATTCCAAAACTTATTATTTGGGCTACCACAGTATATTGAAACATAAAGTGTGAGATCTGCAGTGGTTAAGATTTCTGAAGAGATGACCTGAACAAGGTTTAACATAAAAAGACTAAATTTGACTGACTGCTCTTTGCAGAGAATGGGTTAAAATTCATTCTTCTGGCCCAGTCTTTAAGGACTGCCATACTCCTTTCCTTGTGCTCAATGTCCACTTACACTGTCATTTCTCTGGAGAGATGAAAATTGAAAAAGATAAAAAAGTCAACAGGATGGAAATATTATCCTGGTTTGGAAAAACTGGAATTTGTGAAGAGATAAAAAGACTGGTTTAGATTTTTAGAAGAAATCTGTTATAAAACCAGAGATAGGAAACCAGATCCATTAAGTTCCAAAATGCAAGAATTTAATCTATATAGTACAACTATTATCATCATGCTTTCCATGACATGAATTCTTAATTTTCTACAGAAAAAAGAGAATAATTTATGATGTCTTTCTTAAGAGAAATCTAGGGGATATTCTATAAGTTTGAGGCTGTTCATCTTCTTGGTGACAGGAATAGATGTGGAATCTTCTGTGATATTGGCTCAAGCCCTATTACAACTCCAGTGAATTCACAGCAACTATGGTAGAAAATTAATGTGATGAGTCTTTTATATGCACTGCTAGGAAATGCTTTTCAAGAATTATAATAAAAAACCCATAAAAATCCACAGCCCAAAACCTGAAATCCTACCTGCATATGTTCCGAGTCTCCGTGCAGATTGGGACTCAAAATCTTTGAGCATCATTCTCCAATTGGAGCAAAACTAGTGGCAGCAGCAATAAATTGTTATTCTTAGAGTGAGCAAAAGGCATGAAGAGGATGTGATGCCCCTCTGAGCAAACAATCTCAGAGTCATGAGGCAAACAAGATGCTCTAGGAAGCATGATTTTGACTTTGTTATTCTTTGTGCTAGAGAGGGAAAAAACTGCTTATAACCAGTGCAACAGCTGTTAGTGCATTCAGCTTTGCTCAATTGTTCATAAGTAGCACAGAGAAGTGCATAACTTGGTGCACCCAGCCTCAAAGTCAGTGGAGGTTTCTTCATATCTATGTTATACGTTCTAAAAGAGGAAAATATTATATTTACCATCTTCCTAGCACAGCTCTCTAAAGCTTCATTGTGAAATATAGTCAGTAAAGAGAATGATGTTGGAAAGCTTCCTCTGCTTCTCAACCCTAGGCGTTATTATTTTTATCGATCTATTTCTGAGAATAGAAAAATATATTACAGTTTTATAATCAAATTCCCATTAGCATCAGCTCAAACTAGTGATTTTTCCCCAGAGATTTCACAGAAACAATTAGATTGGAAAAGACCTCTGAGATCATCGAATCCAGCCTATGACCTAACACTGCCATGTCAGTAGACCATGGCACTATGTGCCATGGTAAGTCTTTCTTTAAACACCTCCAGGGATGGTGACTCCATGACCACCCTGGGAAGCCCATCCCAAAATCTAGTCACCTTTTCTGTGAATTTCTTCCTAATGTCCAACCAAAACCTCCCATGGTGCAGCTTAAGACTCTGTCCTCTTTTCCTGTCACTTGTTGCCCGGGCGAAGAGACCAACCCCCACCTGGCTACAAACACCTTTCCGGGAGTTCCAGAGAGGGATATGGTCACTTCTGAGCCTCCCCTTCTCCAAGCTAAACAGCCCCAGCTCCCTCAGCTGCTCCTTGTAACACTTGTGCTCCAGAACCTTCAGCAGCTCCGTTGCCCTTTTCTGCACACGTTCCAGCATTTCAATGTCCTTCCGGAATTGAGGGGCCCAAAAATGAACATAGCACTCAAGGTGTGCCCTCATCAGTGCCAAGTACAGGAGGAAAATCACTGCTCTGGCCCTGCTGGCCACACTGTTGCTGATAGAGGCCAGGATGCCTTGGCCTTCTTGGCCACCTGGACACAGCTGGCTCATGTTCAGCTGCTGTGGACCTGTGATGCCAGGTCCTTTTCCACTGGGCAGCTTTCCAGCCACTCTGCCCCTAGCCTGTAGTCCTGCATGGGGTTATTGTGGCCAAAATGTAGGACTTAGCACTTGGTTTTGTTGAAGCTTATGCTGCTGGTCTTGGCCCATTGATCCAGCCTGTCCAGGTCCCTCTTGCAGGGTCTTCCTAGACTCCAGAAGATCGACAGTCTGAGTCAGCTTGGTGTCATCTGAAAATTTGCTAATGGTAGACTCAATTCCTTCATCCAGATCATCAAATAAAGACATTCACAGGACTGGCCCGAGCACTGATCCCCGGGGGACACTACTACTGACTGGTCACCAACTGGATTCCGCTCCATTCATTCACAACTCTCTGGGCCTGTCAGGCCAGCCAGTTCTTAACCCAGCAAAGAGTGCACCTGTCCAAGCCATGGGCTGCCAGCTTTTCCAGGATATTTCCATGGGAGATGACACATGCCGGTCAAAGGCCTCACTGAAGTCCAGGTAGACTACATCAATTTGTAAGTAAATGTAATAGGCTTAGGTGTGCGTTTCTTCTCCCCAAGGAACTCTGCTGTCTACAGAATCATTATAGGTCTTTTCTGTTCATCCTGTATTTGGAAATTTCATATTCTGTATTCTATTTCTATTCTGTTCAATTTCTAAACAACATTTTTTATAGAGAATGGCAGAACACAGCAGCCTTATCCACTATATAAGATTTCCAAAATTGTACTGGAAGAGGAATAGGTAGAGAAAATACTTATAGGTCACGAAAGGAAAATTAGGAGCATTATTTTTTTTTAAAGTGATGTTGGTATTGGATGGATTTTCATGTCACTGTTTCATACTGATTAATTCCATGATAAACAGATGAGAATTGTAACATATATTAAGTTTCACAGAAAATTGGGGGTTCTAAATAAAAATGCTTCAGTACTTAACCTAATTTCCAACAATGGGAACAGCTATGTAAATTGCTTAAGGATTTTTGAAAGCACTACACCTTTAGTAGCATTCAATTTATACTAAATTGGTGATATTCAAATTTACAAGGTTACTATCCAGAGTTCTACTAGCATGGTAGGGTATTCACAGAAGTTTGTGTTCATCATGGGATGAATCACACAACAGAAATAAGAGCAACTGACTCACTGTGGTTATGAGTTGGAGTATATGTAAGTATTTGTTCACTTGATCATGTGAACAATCCAGTTAATTCCAACTCTACTACTGATTAGGGTAAAATGTGTGTGTTTAAGTATTTGTATATTTTGTTCCATAATAAGAGAAAATCTCATATAAAAAGATGGAGAATAGTGTTGAAATCATTGAAGTTATTTATGGATGTTTATGAAAGATACAACAAGTAATGGGATCAGGAGAACTTTTTGACATACAGCCCTTAATGTGTAGCCATGACACAAATCTTTCTTAACACCTGTGGAGTTGTCTCACTGAAGTGAATGAATTTGCACTGCTGTGAAATTACTAAAGACATAGAGAGAATAAAGCCCTATTCCTGTCCTTGAAATATCTGATAAGTATGCTGTTCAGCATACTTGTTATTTGATTTGCCCAGCCCTAATAACAAGTCCCATCTGTTTTGTGAGGCCTCTGAGTCATAGTGCCTCCTGCATAAGTCATCTCTCTGACTATCTCTCATTTTTATTTTTAACTATAAAAGAAGCTACAGCAATAAAATGTAATAAATATATTTTGTGTTTCTTGTTTATTAGAATTGCCTGAAAATTATTTTTATATCATAACAATGCAGTAATTTCTCATACTATTTTATTATATTGAAAGAGTAATCAGATAAAGTGCACAAATTGCCATTAGACCTTCAGAGTTCCATGTCATTTTTTTTCTCTCTATAAAATAGACCAGATTAATATCTCCTCACCCTATTCCATTATTCAGTTGTGAACATAATTAAGAAAATCTCTGTTGCAGGAATGCTGCTTCTCTGGAGTGACTGGATGTTTATTTTATTAGTATCCTTATCTCTAGGCAGATTGTCATTTGTCAGAAGTTTGTCATTCTGTAGTAACAAAACCTAGTGACTCATCTAACAAAGAAACTTTCAAGTTGATCCCAAACTCTTTTGCTAAAACTGAAAAGCCAGTAATTTAATGCTTTTAAAATCCCAGCAAGGGACCCAGGTACTTCCTTGCATATGCCATTGCCCTTGAAATGGTAGCAGTAAGCCTAACTAAAGGCCACCAACATAGTCATATAACGAGGAGAGGCAGAAAGAGGCAGATTCTGAACATTAAATCCACTTTGAGTAAATACATTTTTCACCTGTAAAGTTAATGGATCAGAAAGAGCAAAGATTTTTTTTTCACAGACACCAAAACAACTTGCCAGAGCCCTAAAACAGGCTTCATGATGGGGGAGGGGAGCAAGTGCTGGCAATACACAAGCAGAAAGGGAAAGGCTCCTTCATGTTCTCCTCCTTCTTCCCTCAAGCAAAATATTTCCTCATACACTAGTGGCAAGAAGAATAGGCAATATACCACTAGTATTTTTTAGTGTGACAATTTAAAAACTGCAAGAACATAGTCTTCTGTTTTCAAAATACATCTTTTAACTGACTTTTTTCATGTCATGTTTTTGGTGGGTTATGGGGATTTTTTTCAGAATACAAGCATTTCTGTAACTTAGGGCAGATATGACATGTTTGCAGTGTTGATGTATGCTTGTATATATGTTCCATGGAGACTCCTCTTTCCTAGCACACACTTCTGTAATATAAAGAATAAATATAAAAACTCTATCCCATTTATCTAATTAATAGGATGACTTCCCATTTGTTGCCAAGAATTTCTGTTGGGGGCAAAATTTGTTTATATTGTCCATATGTCTTCTTTAGGAGAAAACAGATTGTGAAATTTATGAGTACGGTTTTCTGAGTGTTTTCTTACAATCTTTAAAGCTTTCATCTCAAGGTAAAATTCCTCAGGTTTGAATTCTGCCAAAATTCAGAGCCCATTTTCCTTTTTGTCTTTTGAAGAAAAAAAAAACCAGCATTTTTTCTATCTTTTATGAGCTGTGATGGATTCTCTGTAAGCTTAGCTCATGTGTGCTCAAAGTCACAGAAAACATCAGGATAAACTGCAAGTACTTTCTCTGGGAAGAAGTAGGCAATGACTGTTGAAATTGCCTCTGCCTTTGCATGCCTGTCTGAGAGCCCAAAGCTGCTGTTTCTGCCAGAGAATTTGAATTCAAGGAAGAGGGGAGGTAAGAAATATACTTCTTGCCTCTGTGCAATAATCTGTCATTGGAGTAGCTGATGTCGTAGCTGATGGAAAAGGAAAAGAGGGAAGAGTGCTCTGACTACACTATGCTTGCTTCTTTGAGCATATTTATGTGTACACGTGTGTGGAGAATTGGCTAATGACAGAAGGAAAAAAGTTTTTATTCATACACAGTCTAATAGAGCCCAAACAGATGCTGCTGCTACTGAGATTTACCAGTATAAGATTTCTAGTATATACCTTTAATACCGTTTATGATGTTAAAAGCATGTGGCTATTATATTTTCCTGTGTTGCTGAACAGTTCTAATACTGTTTTTCACAGAATCGTAGAATGGTTTGGGTTGGGAGGGACCATAAAGGTCATCTAGTTCCAACCCCTCCGCAGTGGGTAGAGACACCTTCCACTAGACCAGGGTGCCCACCCAGTGTGGCCTTGAATACATTAGAGGATTAAATACAGACAACTCACTGACTTATTTTACTCTTTTTCCAAGCCTGTAACCAAACGGCAACAGTCTTAAACTGAAAGAGGGTAAACTTAGACTGGACATGAGGATGAAGTTTTTTTCATGATGGCGATGGTGAGAGACTGGAACAAGTTGTCCAAAGTTGTGGATGTCCCATCACTGGAAGTGTTCAAGGTCAGGTTGCTTAGGACTTTGAGTAACCTGATATGTATTGATATATGTCCCTATTCCTGGCAGGAGGGTAGACTGCATGATCTTTAGGAGTCCCTTCTAACCCAAATCATTCTATAATCTAAATATTTATTGTTTCTCATAGAAAAGACATTTTGAAAAGAAGGCAAGAAATGTGGAGAGCTTTAAAAATTTGGAAACTAAACTGTTTACAGAGTCCACAAGTACCTAAAACATGGACCCCATCCCTATAGCTCTCTTGGATGAACCTGCATAGAGTATTTGTGAACAAGAGGCAAAACTAAGCATCAATAAGATAACAAATGTGTGTTTCATCAAATAAGCTTCCCAGAGAAAGTGCATTGAATGAAATTGAATGAATTACCTGTGCCTTCCTGAAAATGAGTTTATATGTATTTACCTATCTTTTCATCCTTCTATAAATATTTTAATTTGGAAAAATCTAACTAAGCTGGTTTCAGAGGGCTGGAAAACACAAGTCTTTCGTTCTGAGCAAAAAGAAAATTGTTTGCCTCAGCTGAATGTTTATTTATGCAATGTCTATGGCTAAAAGTAAGAAGCAAAATACAAAATAACTTTTTTGGATGCTTTCACTCTACATTTACAATTCCCTGAATGCTAGCTGATATTGGTCCTGTTATATAGCCATTGCATCTCTTATAATTTTAAATAACAGGAGGAATAAATTATTCTGATTTAGCACATGCTCAGATTTATTGATTAGTAGTATTTTATTGTCTCTTTAATTTTGAAATTGCCCTTTTTTTTTTTTTTTTAGATGAGGATAATCCAATGAAATTTTTGACTAGAACATACAAACCCATTTTTCATTAACTGGTGACTTATAATGCTTGTTCAGATTCCTAAAATAATTACTGTAATGAAACTCATATAGAAGCAAGTAAAATGCATTCTGTCTAATTAAAACCTTACAAAATATATTTGAACATTGTATTGAATTGAATACAACAAATAACAAAAAATCATTAGAGACAAAACTAACATCTATTTAAGCTTAATTGCATTTCTGCTCTCATTGCTTGCTAATGCCCTCTCTGCTGGAGATTTGTTTTATACTAATATTTTATACATTTTAAGTAAATATAGCCTGAGACAATTTTCATCATTGCTTATGGGAGAACATAGAAATGATTTAAGCCAAAAGATTTGCATTCTAGATTTGCCTTTCAAACATTCCTATAGTCTGAATGCAATCAAATGTGGAACCATCATTTTGGTTTAATTCCTGCTTACATTCAGTGCCAAAATACAGGCTCTGTGCTCAGCAGTAAAAAGAACAGCTACAGTCCTTGAGGTGTAAATTGCTCTCATTTTTGCATCTCCCTGCCTGCCCAGTCAACAGATTTTCTGAAAAACTGGGCCCTCATCCTCTCCCCACTTGTATCTTCTACTATCAGCCTTCAAGGCTGTACCAGAAAGGCTGGTATTTATACAGTTTCTGACTTTGATGGAACAGTCAAGAAGCACCTTAAGCTCCTGCTCCTCCTCTGTCTCTTTGTCATTGACACAACAGTTGTGTTAATGTTGTTCTGTACAGATTGTTACACAATGTATTACTGAAAAGGTCTATCTAAACTATAACCCCAAAGGTGAGTTCTTTTAATTGCTAACAGTTCCCTTTTTTCCCCCCATAATATGACCTCAATAATGTTCGTACTAGCACAGAGGAGGGTGCAAATGAGGTATAAATATTCTACCAGAAAACATATTACCAGAAGTGACAGGATTTGTGTTTTCTTTATGGATTTTCTTTTTTTATCTTAACTTTTATTTTTCTTCTTTATTATTTATATAGTTATTAGCCAGAAATCCCATTTAAGCCTTCAGCTCTAGAAGTGTGTATCAAAGCAAGTCTTTCTGGTAGCATATGTTAGAGCATCATGCTAGGCTAGGTTAGGTTAGGTTGTGTTCATCAGGAAGCATAAAACGTCCAGGTGATGACTAGAGATAGTAGGGGACTGCTTTTTTCAGTTCTGAATCACTGATGCAAACCCCAAATAAGCTTTCAAATAAAGTCAATTTTGGCCAGTTATGAACTCAAAAAAATTTTCAAAGGTTTACACTGAAAATTATGTGGTATGTGGTACCTATGTGGTAGTTTAATTCCAGACCAAAATTAAACTCCAAATAAGCCACCCCCTCCCCCCCACACTCCCCAGCAAGAGAGGAACAAAGGCAGAGACTATGGGTTGAGATAACAATTTACTGAAAACAAAAAGCACTGGAATAACAAACACACAGTAATAGCAGCCATATTAATGGAAAAAAGTGCACAAAAAGAGAAGGTGCTTTACACACCAAAAGGTGTTCATCACCTCAACTTGGTTCCCTGTGGCTGCCAGGACAAAGGCAAGGTGGCAGCTGTTCCCGTGAGCAGCACCACATGGTTTCCCAGACAAAGACAAGATGGAAGGTGCTCCTTGCAGCTGGCACTCCCATCCCTGGGCCTGAGACAATGACAAACAATGACTGACAAATCCCAAAAAAGCTGGATTGTCTGTACTGTGTTGCCCATTTTTTTCCAGATGGCTGCGCTCTGCTGATTTAATTCCATGTGGCACCAACACTTCAGACTGCTCCACCATGCTCCACCTGGCTTGACTCATCTCCTTTTGGCTCAGCTCAGCTGGAATTGGGCTCACCTCTGCTGCTCTGCTCCCTACAGATACTTCCCACACCCCTGCTGCTTCTCAGCACTGTGTATTGGAGCTGTGTCTCGGTGGAACTGGAAGGGGATGGGGAACCTCAGAACATGTGTTTCACAGGGCTCATCCTGGCAATCCCCCCAGTGAAGAGAGGGAGAAAATTAGGTGCTTCCAGGGGTACTTTCCTTTTCCTCCTCCACAAAACCACGCTCCCCCAGTGATGATGTATGTGATATAGAACAGCAACCTGGCCATGCACACACAGCTCCTAAGTTCCACCCTCTCTCTGCAACCAGGACACAGTATGCACAGATTTATTAATTGAGAAAAATACAGTTGAAACAGTAATCCTTCAGAGCAGAATGCTGTGACATTTCAAGGCATCTAAATATTTTCTTATGAGTTGCTGTTTAAAACCAAACCAGTTTCCTATGAGGAATTCCCTTTTTGTTGCCAACTACTGATTCGGTGGGTAGCACTCTTGATCAGCCTTCTGGATGACCAGCAGTGTGTTACAGCAAAGGTTTTTCAAGCAGGGTAAAAATTACTAACCACCAAATTGTAACAGAGAAGCTGACTTCTAGGGAAAAGAAAAAAGCAAGCATTTAAACCTGCTACAAATAGAGTTCCAGAGATGTTCAAAGTCTAAGGGACAGGCAAATTGCCTAATAAAACCCGGAAATATGAGCAGTCATTTTTATGGACAAAAAGAATGATAGTAAGCATAGTAAATATTAATTATTCTTATGAGCATAAAAATTCACTTTATAAATTAAGTCCAGCCATCTATTTTTAACCTTATCTTTGTAGCTGCAAAAATACACATTTTGACATTTTTCAGATAATAACAGTGCTTCTTGAGTATACATTCACATATTATATGACTTTGCATACTAAAAGGAATAAATTTTCAAAGAAACTAAAAAAAAAACCAAACAAACAAAACATGAAAACAGAAAAAAAACAGTTTGGAAGAACCAAAGATTTTTATAAGAAACCCAACAAACATAAACTATTCCTGTAGGAAAAAACGTACAAAGCCATCTCTGTGACAAAATGATAAAAGTTAAACTATTAACCTTTACATAGTTTTAAATCACATGAACAAAAGTAGTCGAAAGTATCCTTTCAATGCATACATGGAGAGATTTGTATCTTGTATAAGCACTTTTATTTTTATTTTGAAGAATGACCTATGAAGTAAGGAGTTTAAACACAGGAAGACATCCTCAAAATAATAATTTTATTTCAATGAGAAAATTTATTTGAAATAACAGAAAAAAAATTGCAAATTATCCTTATGCCTTTTTAGATATTGAAAACTATGATCTTATGTCACTCATTCAGTGTCATTTAAGATAGCTTCTTTAGTATTACCTAGTGCCAATAAAGGATTACAATCCCAAACCATTTCCACAACTTCATGATCCATTAATATGCAGGTTACTTTCTGAATAAGGCAGTAAATTCAAACCTATATTGTTTTGATATTAATTTTTTTTTTTCCTATTTATTTAAATGTGTCTGGTAGACAGCAACAGTGGATCACTGAACTATTTTACTTGGCCACTTTCCCAAACAGTACAAGTTTCCATTTTCTCTTGGACTGTTGACACATATTCTGTTTCTATAAAACCCATGAACATGACAATCTATAACCTGAATATCCTTTTTACAACTGTAGAGGTTTTCTCCCAGCTGCCTCCACTCATCTGGGTTGATCTGTGAACAGTATTTCTGAGCATTTTTTCATATTCAGCACATAAAATGTGTATAGATATGAGAGAGGATGGAATTAGGCCTTTAATGTGCTTTCCAGTCCTTTTCTTTCTTTGAAAAACAAACAATAAATCCTGCAATTTGGACTCAAATCATCCTCAGATATGTAGTCGGTCTAATAGTGGATGAGTGTAAAGAAGGTGGCAGAGTTAATCATTGATGTCTAGAGTGGCGGGTTTTGCTTATGTTATGTATTTATTCATGTTAGAAGAGCTTTCTGAGAAGTGCTGTCTAGTGCTTTGCTGTCAATTTGCTCAGGAGTAGCAAGCACTAGGATTTTTGGATCTCAATACCTCAAAAATCAGCAGAGGAAATATTCCAATGACTTTTTTGATTTTGTCACTCAGAATAAAAAATCTCTCCACTGTTTAGTGTAACTACTGTAACAGAATAGAATCAGTTGATAAGATCTGTCTCTTTAAGCAGTCAGGCAGGTATTTTTTATTTTTATTCTAAGCCGGGCAAATTGCAGAGCATCAAGAGAAGAAAAAGTGGAGTAAAAGGTACTCTGTGGTTACTGAGAGTACTGTTATTGTTAAATTCACCTGTTCTAGTGCTGATCTTCGCAGACAGCTTACTTAAGAAAAAGAGAAGCACTCTTAATCTGATGTAGTTGTAATCTTTATGTTTATTGGAAACCATGTATTGAATAAATAGACACTGTGGGTTAAAAAAATTTTAGTTTTGACCTATCTTCTTCCTGCTCCCAAAGTATGATGTTGCAATAACATGATCTTTATTACAAACCACCTTATTCCATGATCCAGTTCAACAACTATTTTACTTATATAGATCATTATTCAGTCAAGGCCACATGTCTCATTTGGCGAATGCTATGCACATCCATTATTTTTAGATTCAGTGAAGTTTCTGTATGTATACTTATTAGTTAATAAAGAACCAGTATTTCTATAGTTGTCTGTTTGCTGGGACTTACCAAACCACCTGCAACAGCAACAGTCATCATGTATGTTTTGTCACTGTAAACCCTGAAGATGTTATATCTCAGTTACAATATTGTGGGAATGGCAAAAGTTTTGCTGCTGTTCTATTCAAAGGTAAAGATGTTATCATAAATGCCTTGGTACTCCCTTCAGTCCTTCCCTAGAAAATCCTGCTTTGGAAAGTGTCTCCATAATATCTCTGCTATAGAGGAGATTTTAAAAGATTCTTGAAGGAAAAGACAGCATTAAGATTGAACAAATATGTGTTATGGATATTGCATTCTCTGTAAATTTTGTGATAATGGCATTACCTCAGTTATAGTAGTGCCCATTCAGAGTACGAGCTGGTGGTTAAAAAACTAACTAGCTTCTAAGAAACCCTAATTTAGTTCTCTGCTAGTAGACAGATTTTCTGCATGACTGAGAAAGTACTTAAAACAGTCTTGTGAAAATATTCAAGGCAGTTAGGGGAAGTTTCATGAATGTGAAGTTGACCATATTTTGACAATTTAGAAAGTACACTTTAACTCTCACTGTTTTATTAGCACACAGTATTAGTAAAAGTACCTCTTTAAACCTTTTTTTTTTTTACCGTGTATAAGTATTCTTACAATTGCACTTTGTTTATTAGCTATTTGAAGGCTTCAAGGGATTCTCATATATCCTCACACAACCTGGAAAAATAGTTGGCTATTGCCCTCAGTTAATGGACTCTCTTCAAATCTAATCTTTTCTACTCAGCCTTTCTTTAGCAGTTCTCAGTTTCTCTGTCTGGAAGCTCTCTGAAGTCAACAGGTGTCCCTCTTGGGTTCTTCACATAACGCATGTAAAGGCAGAAAAAAACATAAAAATTCACTTCAGTCCAAAGGGTGATTGAAAATCCCACTGACATCCATTAAAGTATATCAGATACCGATACCCCCTTTGTAGGAATGCCTCCCCTCCCCATAAATTGTGGCAGGGTAGTAATAATAATAATAACTAAGTAATAACAATACCTAAGCATATACTTATTTCATTATTTGCTTCTCAAGACATCCAGCCTGAATGTTAGGCAGAGCTCCAGCCTATCCAGTAATTACATCTCCTCATTATTTCAGGCAACCAACTGCAAATGCTGACAGTGCTGAACTGAAACTTCCCCTTTCACTGGATTGCTATTTCCTTCTTCAGCATCACACAGCTTTTCCAAACACGGTATTTAGAGATTTAAACAAGAGGAGGGGGGAAAAATGAAAAAATGTCTGGACATCCATTTGGTTTGACTTGATATTCTTGCCATCTTCTTCTAGGATGGTATTCAAATCTTGGCAGTCACTTAAGAGTGAAGACTGGTTGAGGTGTGGATATCCTGCAGTTGTCCACAGTCCTGGGTTGCCTTTTCTTTATTTTTCTTTCTGTTAAAGGATAAGATCATCATCTATAATCTTGACTGTCTCAGGTTCTTCTGTTTTCTTAGAGAAAATTTACAATGCATTCATGTTCTGTGATACCTACAAAGAAGGCAAGAGGCAAATTGACACAGCATGTATAACACAGAACCCATTTAGTGTCACAAGCGCTGAGAATGATGTTGCCATGGATAAATCATGAAGTATGTCTTAATGTTGATTCTCTGTTTACTTAAAAGTTGTCTTCCTATTACAAGTTCACTGATGAGTGTTGCGTTAGTCTCAAAGGATGAAATGTGCTTCTTCCTTGCTGGCTTACTAACTTTTCTTTAACAACTGGTTTGTCTGCACACTTTTTTTGGTGTACACAATGCAGCTTGCGCTCCCTGCGAATTTATATTAGGATATATTCTCCCCACATTCTATTAGAAAGCTGAACAGAAACTACAGTGATATCCTCCCTCTTCCAGCACCTTGGTGTGCCAGCTGTTATAAACTCAACGCAGCCGTTACGAACTCAATGCAGAAAGGTGTCTTGTTCTGTGAGGTTTTTACTGACAGCCTGAATGTATCCACCCACCAAAGAAAGGTTTCATTGTATGTCTCCTAACCTTTAGTCACAATCTTCCAGGCTGTTAGAGCTTCATATTATTGGAATTACATTGCTGCTGGCTTTACAATGCAGCTGAAATGGGTCATTGATCCAAAAGCGTGATTGTAAATATGGCAGCTGGATGGCTGGCAGCTTCTTTATTGCACAGTGTGTATATTGGAGATGTCAGTGTCTGAGTCCCAATGTAGATGCTTTCCTCTACTGCAGGTATTTACTATATATGTAGTCTCTTTTTTTTCTTTTAATTTGCTGTCTTGTTCATTTGTTGTACATTCATCCTTTATACTTTGTATTTCTTTCTATGTTCTTGAATGAGTTAACCATCCTGCCTACTATACTTTATGTCAGTAGCTACAAAAACTTATGCTTAGGCAGCAATGTACTGCAGATATAGCTGAAATATCATTAAACTTGTGACAATGAAACTGAGTAGGATAGAGGTTATACAGGCCGGAGAAGTTACCCAGATTTTCACGACAATTTTCAAGAATGCATTGAGCTTTATGTTGCAATGTCTTTACTGATATGACTCTCAATTAAAAGTAACTTTACTTTTTTTTTTTTTTTTTTTC
>VXAD01004607.1:889001-922958 GCA_013399195.1 Dicrurus megarhynchus | reverse complement strand
ACTCTCAATTAAAAATAATTTTTTTTTTTTTTTTTTTTTTTTTTTCATGATGATGATTCAGTTTCCCTTGTTTTTTGGAAGTTTTCTTATTGATGTTCTATTTGATTACTTTCTCAGAAATGTTGCTCCTGTTAGATGATGAGTCTGTCTCTAATTAAGAAAGCTGTACCATTCCAGAATATTTATGTGAAGGTCAGCTTTAATCTAGTCTATCTTTATTTCGATTCCTGGTTTCAAATGAAAACTTGCTTCTCATTCTCTTGAGAGTTATCTTACTCATTATACACCTTTACCAGGTGTAAATATGTTTTTCAGGCTTATTTCAAGCATCAGTTTTACTCATTTCTCATTGCTTCTTCAGTGAAATAGGAAAAAAATCCACTTATCTTCCTTGAAGACTCATTTCTTGGTACCATTTACAGTGCTTTCTTTTCCTTTCTTTCTTCATCTGGAAATCTGGTTTACCATCTAGATTGAGTTTTTCTGTTCTCTAGTCTGAGTTTCTAAATGCTGTGTAGTTTGACTTAATTTTTTTTTTCTTTTAGTAGACCTCATTGTTCATGGCTCTCAATACCATGTTTCACTTGTGTGCTGGTTAATAACTGCATCAAACTAGAGGTTTTATTTTATTTTATTTTATTTTATTTTATTTTATTTTATTTTATTTTATTTTATTTTATTTTATTTTATTTTATTTTATTTTATTTTTAGAGCTTTTCTTACCAAAATGTGACTATTACAAGCCGGACAGTATATTCACTCAGTTTCACCCTCTAGCAACCTCTGCTCTTCCATGCAAGTTCCATGTCATTAGCCAATGCTGATAAGAAAGAGAGAAAATGACTCTATAGAGTGAGGGTGTATGGATTTTACTTACTGCTTTGGACTCCTAATACCGAAGTGTCACAAGGTGAGTACAGGAATCAGGCTTGGCATTAAGAAGATCAGTGAAGTATGTGGCTACATAAAATAGAACTTAATATAACAGCCCAAATCTGGAAAAACCTACTAATCTATTTTATTGTAATGTTTAGTTTGCAGATTAAAGCTAAGGTCAGAAATATAATATTTTCTTGATGATTTTCTAGTTCACAATGCCTCTGGTTCATGCTAGTAGAAGCAACTACTGCGTATACTGTTTTTCCTAAGATAAAATCAGAAACAGAAACATTAAGTGGAAAACTTAGGGGGAGAGAATGAGAAATGCGAATGAAATTAATGTCTCACTGCTGTACTTGTTTAGGCCTTAATTCACAGCTAAGTGTCAGCTTCGTTCCACTTTATTCCCTCTTATCTTTCCATTAATGGGGGAATTACTCTATTGCAGAGATAAGGTGTATCTAGCACCCCACTTAAAATATATTTAATTAAAGGGAGGAGAATGAAAATAATTTAGACTGAAAACAGATACTGAAACTGGAACACAGCCAGCATGTCTGGTCCTGCCATTTCGTGAATGAAAAGTGTTTGAACTGTATTTGTCTCTCATTCTTTTTATTTTATCATTTTCTGGTAATTGTTTTTGATTCTTTCAGGATCAGTGCAGAAATAGATTCTGTAAATCCATCCAAAGACTTGGTTTTAGCCAGTGTTAAAAGAAGTAAACCGACAGGTGGGTTTTTTTTCTCTCTCTAAACAGGAATTCAATGCAATATATCAAACATTCACATTGAGTCTTTGTACTGAATTCTCATCAAATTGAATTTATATAGAACTGATTCTTTTTGGGGTCAAAGGTATCTGCATGGCATTAACTTAGAGAGAAAAGTGTTATCTCCATCTGCAGTGGCCCTGTTGTGCAAGGTATTGAAGGGCATGCTGCTTTTCACCAGGTTTTTCTGATGCCACCTGCAGTACTTAGGACAACAAACAACAGAGGAAAAAAAACAAACAGGCATTTTGATTCTCTTTTGTGTTTATAGGCACAGTCTTTAAGCAACATTTATAAGGACCTATTTTGCTTTCATTTCATAAGATTTTTTGATTAATCATTTCACAAAGAGTGGAAGGGTAGACCTTTAAAATTGTGTTCATGTTTAAAATCCAACTTTATGTTAAGCTCTTTTTAGGCTTTGACAGAGTTTACTTCCTTCCTGCTTTACAACTTGAGTTGGAAATGCTGAAATACCATAAAACAGGCTTGGACAAATTTGATAGATTCATAACCAGACCTAGAGCTTCAGTGCACTCTTGACTGTAAACATGCCTCTCACTCTCCCAAATTACTACCGCTCTGTTTATGTACTGAAAGGGAAGAGAATTCCTATTCCATATCTCATTAATGACTTCATGGTCTGGCTTTCCACTTTCCCCTGTTCCCATTATTCTGCACTGTCATATTGTTTGAGATCTGTCTTTTGTTACACTCTGCTATGCCAGCATTGATTGTTTCCACACCCTCTTACTATGTGTCCTGTGTACAAAGGGTTTTGTACACAGAATGTTCTGGTCATTATCCCTTAAAAGGAAAGCTTCCTCAGCACATTATTTACTCTTACATGAAAGGGATTGGAGAATTCTATTTTAGATGTTGTATACATTACAAAATATTACAATGATGGAATGCTGTTAGGAATGTCAGAGATACCAAGATTTTTAATTGAAATAAGGTTGACAGTGTTAAATGTAGAGTGAAAAATATAATGTCAATGCCAATGTATTTGTAATTCATGTTTTACAGCATACCGTAAGACAGAAAAACAAATATTTTTCCCTATTCTGAATTCTTTAGAAAATCATCTGTTCAGACTTTGTTGGAATTAATGTTTCCATGTATATTGTNGGTGGTGACACCTCTGTGATAACAGATTTAAGAAGAAGAAGCACAAAAGTTATTGGGCTGATGTAACTGTGGCCAGAGAAGAGCAGGGTGAGAATATGTGAGAGGAACAACTCTGCAGACACCAAGGTCAGCTCAGAAGGAGGGGCAGGAGATGCTCCAGACACTGGAGCTGACATTCCCCTTCAGCCCCTGGTGCAGACCATGGTGAAGCAGCTGTGCCCCTGCAGCCCCTGGAGGTCAATGGGGATGCAGAGATCCACCTGCAGCCCCTGGAGGAGACCCACACCAGAGCAGGTGGATGCCTGAGAGGAGGCTGGGAACCCATGGGAGGCCTATGCTGGAGCAGGCTCCTGGCAGGGACCTTCAGACCCATGGTAACAGGAGCCCATGCAGGAGCAGAAGTGGGATCATAACATGAGGAAGCTGGCAGAAGTGCTTACTGAGCAAGTTACCATCCTTTCCCAGGAATCCTGGCTAGCTTGGGAGGAACATCCCAGTAGCCTGGAGGTTACCAAATGTCACTCCCATCTACAAGAAGGGTCAGAAAGAGGATCCAGGGAACCAGAGGTCTATCAGTCTAACCTCAGTGCCGGGGAAGGTCATTGAGCAGATCATCTTGAGTGCCATCACATGGCATGTGCAGGACAACCATGGGATCAGGCCCAGCCAGCACAGGTTTATGAAAAGCAAGTCCTGCTTGATTGACCTGACCTCCTCCAATGACAAGGTGTCCCAATAAATGGATGAGGGGAAAGCTGTGGTTATTGTTTACCTGGACTATAGTAAAGTTTTTGATACCATTTCCCTCATAATTCTCCCAGAGAAACTCTCTGCTCATAGCTTGGACAGGTCCACTATTTGCTGGGTAAAAAACTGACTGGATGGTTGAGCCCGGAGAATGCTGGTGAATGAAGTTACATCTAGTTGGCTGCCAGTCACAAGTGGGGTTCTGCAAGGCTCAGTATTGTGTTTAGTCCTGTTTAATATCTTTGTCAATGATCTGGATGAGGGGATTAAGTGCACCCTCAGTCACTTTGCAGGTGACACCAAGTTCAGTGTGGGTATTGATCTGCTGGAGGGTAGGAAGGCTCTGCAGAAGGATCTGGACAGACTGGATCAGTGGGCCAAGGCCAGTGGTGTGAGGTTCAACAAGGCCAAATGCCAGGTCCTGCACTTGGATTGTAACCACCGCGTGCAAGGCTACAGGCTGGGGGCAGGGTGGCTGGGAAGATGTCCAGTGAAAAAGGACCTGGGGGTGCTGGTCAATGGTGGCTGAACATGAACCAGCGTCTGCCCAGGTGGCCAAGAAGGCCAATGGCATCATAGCCTGTATCAGCAATAGTGTGGCCAGCAGGACCAGGGCAGTGATTGTCCCCCTGTACTCAGCACTAGTGGGGCTGCACCTCAAATCCTGTGTCCAGTTTTAGTCCCGTCACTACAAGAAAGACACTGAGGTGCTGGCGCATGTCCAGAAAGGGGCAACAGATCTGGTGAAGGGTCTAGAGCACAAGTCGTGTGTGGGGTGTCTCAGGGAGCTGGAGTTGTTTAGTGTGGAGAAAAGGAGTCTCAGGGGAGACCTTATCACTCTCTGGAGCTACCTGAAAGGAGGTAGTAGCCAGGTGGGTGTTGATCTCTTTTCCTGGGTAAGAAGTGACAATGAGAGGAAATGGTCTCATGTTGAGGGAAGTTTAGAGTGGACATTAGGAACAACTTCTTCATGGACAGAGTTGTTAAACATTGGAACAGGCTGCTCAGTCACTATCCCTGGAGGTATTTAAAAGACCCATAGATGTGGTGCTTAGGACCATGATGTAGTGGTGGGCTTGGCAGTGTTAGGTTCATGGTTGGACTTGATGATCTTAAAGGCCTTTTCCAATATTTCTGTGATTCTATGAAAAAGTGTATTAAAACCGGGTAGTGTTCCTGTGTAACCAATTCATTGCAAGCGTGCACTGCACCATGTTGCATAACAGGACCTACTTCCCTTTTGGCTCCTAAATTGGTAGTTTTGGTATTTCACTGCAGATCAGAGTAAGGAAGAAACATTGTCTCAGCAGCACTGTGTATCTTTCATGACACCCCTTTATTTTTGAAAAATATGATTTCGTGGGGTTGGGGTTTTTTTTCATAGTTTTGTTTGATTCTTTTTCATTTAAAATGTTTATTTTGTACATATTTCACATGAGGATGTTTGCAAAAGAACAAACTCACCACAGGCTTGAACTAAGTAATAGTTCTATTACTCAGTTCTATTCCCTCAGTTCTATGCCCTCAACTCCTCTTAACACCTGTTCATGCTGTGAAATAATATTCAGCTTGTTGATCTGCTTCACATCCCTCTGGTCTTTCCAATAACAAAATTAATAAGGTAACAAACCAAACTAGCATGACATCTGCAGTGACAAAGTCTTGTTTTTTGTTTCTCTTGCTTTACAGTTTCTGAGCACATCAAATGCCCAGATTTTCGGAGACTTTTATTCTAAACACTGCTCAACATCTGGTGTGACATAGGTCAGATAGGGTGCTGGATCAAGAGGAGGTGGAATACCTTTAAGTACAGGAAAAAGGCTCAGACCCTTATATTAGAAGAGAAGAAGCAATACAAAAGGATGGGGAGGCCATGATAGTACCACAGAAAAGGAATGAAAAAAAAAGGGTGTTGGGGTGACTGAGCAGAATGCAATAAGAACAGAAAGGTTTTATTGTTCAATCTTAGGTTTCAAAGCTGACACTACTTTTTACCTCTCATACATTCTAAAACCCCTCTGCAAATACAGTATCTGCAAGGTTTTGACAACCTCAGTTCTCCAGATACTTAACAAATGCCTTTTTAGGATCAGATAATTATTGTTTGAGTGCCTATTTGAGGCTCGGTATGAATAGGACCTCCTGTGGCAGTACAGCTCCTTTGAACCCAAACACGGGGTTGCCATACCTCCTAAATCACAAGAGAAAAAAATTTTTCAGTGCAGCTCTGATCTGCTCCCTCTGAATCTAAAGCTAAATTGAAATAATACCTCTGAGTTGGTTGAGAAAGTGTTTTTCTTTACTGATATATTACGCAAGTGTTTGTTTAATGTAGAAAAGACCTTAATTTACCTAGAGTTGAATTTATCAAAGAGTTAAATCAGAAAACCATTAAGTCCATTTAGGGACATCAATAGAAAAAGAATATGCAATTCCTGACAAGTTGAATTTCAGACTTGACCTACAAATAGAACAGTATGCATTCATCCTTACTTCTGATTTTCTTTTGATTGCTTCTTTTCATTTGGCTTTGGTTATTAGGCCAAAGTTATTAGTTATTAGTCCAGAGACTTACAGTGTCCAGCATGTCTTTGTGAAGGCAGTTGTATACTGCAAATTAATTATTTCTCAATTTCTATTTTCATTTTGTAATAAGCCACACATACTGAGTTTTCCTACACTACATTTCCCTTTACAAAATTTTTCTTGCCAACCCACAAAAACTTTTGAGCTTTTTATTTCAAGCTTTTATGGGTTGCCTTCTCAGTTTTCTGACATTTAGTTGGAAACATAAACAATAAAGTCATTGTGGAGGGTTGTGAACTCCTGGCACAAGACCCCTCAATGCATGTTGAGGGAACAAAAGCCTCAAGCAAAAGGACTCAGAGATAACCAACTTACTAGGTTATGGTGACCAAGTGAACCACCCCCAGCATGCCTTGCTTCCTTATGCTAATACCTTGTACCCAGTTGGCTAAATGGTTTCTACCCCACCCCCTGCCTTCCCCATAAAAAGGCCTTGAGTCTGTAACGAAATGGGAGGGTTGTTAGTGGCCATCCCTTCCCAGGGACTGCTGGACAATGAAAGTTACATATGGAACTGCCATACAGAGCTCCTGTCTCTCTGTCCCCGAGTTTGCCTCGGGTGATTTCACCAAGAGCTGAATCACGAGAGCTGAAATCACTTGTAGCTGAGCAATTGCTACACCTTGCTGAAATCGCTCGCTGTCCAGAGAGGCTTGCATTGCCCCTGGAAGAGCTGTTCTCTGCAGGACACTCTCGCTAGGGAGGTTGTGGCAAACTGGTGCTTCACCAGCATCAAACCCTCCGAGATACAAATCATAGTTAGAATTACCTTTACTGATATCACAAAGACATATAAATATCTCCTTACTTAATCTCTTTACCACAACATCACTATAGTGTTCAGCACTGTCTCACATGGCCTTCCCTTGACAAACTGGAAAGATACAGATTGAATGGGTTGTATGTGAGAAGTGTAGGAAACTGGCTAACAGTTCACATTCAGAAGGTGGTAATCAATGGCTTTTACTCAGGTTGGCAACCTGTCACAAATGAGGTTCCCAAGGGATTGATACTGGGCCCCATGCTGTCCCACATGTTCATAAATCACACGGGTGATGGGATTGAAAGCACCCTCACCAAATTTCCTGAGGTGCCAAACCTGGTGGTGAGGTGAACACATCAGAAGGGCAAGCCACCCAACAGAGAGGCCTGGCAGGACGGAAGGTGAGCTACTGAGAACAGTGTGGAGTTTATGAAAGACAAGTGCTAATTCCTGCACCTGGGATGAAATAACCTAAAAAGCCCACTACAGGTCAGCATGTGTGTGGCTGGCAAGCAGCCTTGCTGAAAGGGACTTGGGGGTCCTGATGGGCAACAAGCTGAACATGAGCCAGCAGCAACGGCAAGTCTGTTCCTGGCCTGAATCTACCGAGGAATTACATTCCTTTAAAATTATTCCATGTGGTCTATTTTGCTGTGGTTTAATTTTTGTGTTTTGAGAGGGTTTTTTCCAGGAATTTCATTGCATATATATATATAAAAAAATATTTTTAGGAAAATCTAAAATTAATGTTCTTCGTCTATACTATAATAATGCTATTTACAGAAGGAACAGGGAACAGAGATGACTCATGTGGTAAATCAAATATAGTTGATCAAAGTTTAAGATCAAAATATTAGTTTAAAATAACATACTTGATTTGATACTCTGCTCAGTGCTTATGTAGGCAAACTAGAGAAGGACCTTTATAATAATAGGCAACTGCCAAAGCCAAAAGAAACCTGAAAAAAAAAAGCGAAATATTTATTTGTTCTTTAAGTATTATCTAACTTCTTAAATTCCTCCCAATAAACATGTTGATGAAAAGGATGGAGAGCTTTTTTCAGCTCTTTGTAGCTTAGGCAACCTACCAAGTGTTTTCCCGGACATAGAAAAGATAGAGCTACACTTGAATATACTCCATGGAAGTAGCCCCCAGAGAGTCCTACTGATGTTACAGAGACATTTACAAGTGCAAGGATATGTCAGAATTACTTCCAGATCTGGAGTTTAGCTGGTAGGTTTTATGGATAAAGACTTGATAAAATATATCTTAGTTATTTTATTGTGATTTCTTTTAAGCAAATGGTAAAATTGTGAGTTATAAAAAGATGATGAAAAATTTGTATCTAAGTTAATGTTGAAGATCACAAACAGTAAGTGAAAACCTCATCAGTTATAATTATCCATTACTTTTGTGCCTTGGTGCAGCACAGTATGTATTATGCACTCCTGCTGGTCAGAGGGACTTTTTCTTCATATGATTTTGAGTGTTGAAAACAGTATGAAGAAGTTCAAATCTTACCAGTGTTTTTCATCAGGCAAACAAAAATATTGAAATATTTTACTTTTTTTTTTCCCCCAAGACTCATAGGCATTTCCAAAGTGCAACACAATTTCAAGGTTGACTGTCATTCCCGCCCCCAGTTCCTTACATTTGAAATGAGCAAGTATAGACTATCCATCAGCATGAGACTGTGTGAGGTAAGGAAGTATAATGACAGGATGCAAATTTTTCCAATAAAAATCTCAGCACAGTGACTCTAATGGATGGTTTTTTTCATGTTCAGTACTATTGCTGTGATGCAGCCGAAGAGCAGCCACTGTTAGGAATTCTGGGAACTTCAGAGATTTCACAGTGGAATTAAACAAATGCCCTGCCCCACTGTGATGCCAAGGGAACTGTACAAACCTTCACACAGGGAAGCTGTACTGTTTTTGATTAGCACAGCATTCTGAAAACCTCTATGATGTAATGCATCTCACACCATGTATAAGCTGTGAATTGCATCTGGAAATACTTCTTTTTCTGTGAAATTCAGCATTTTGAACATTATCTTTGTGGCTACCACTATCTTCTTTTGTTGAACTGAGATTTTGACAGCCTTCCTGAATGACCATCCAGACAGTGGCACATGCAGATGAGGAAATGACAGAGGTTGAAATCTACTGCCTGAAAGAGTCTAAGAGGCATCTTGTTGTGTACAGTGACCAGCAGCCACCCTAGACGAGACTTGGAGAGCCACCATTCTCTTACCTTTCTGTTAGTGACTCACAGGGTGTTTTTAGCAGCTCTCTCCTCCCTCTTGCTGACCAATGCTGGCGTACCACTCTAGATGGTATCTTACCTCTCTCCCTCCCCCGTACCTCGAATCCTGGCTGGGGTCTAGGAAGCCTTCCTTCTTCAAATGATGGCTTGTACAGCTAAGGACTGTGGCTAAGTTAGAAAAAAGATTGGACAGAAATAGGTATGGACTGAGAGTTTTGTGGGGACCCACCAGATTCTTTTAGTGATTGCATAATTAGGTCTGAAAATTGAGAGGGAAATTCTTAGAAGTGAAATAACTCGTATGATAGGGATAATGTCAAGGACATTCAAGGTAAATATTCAGAGTTGGGAAGGGATCCAAGAATGCTTTGCTCTAAGGAATATCTAAGGAGCAGAGTGGGTTGGTGTTCAAGGGAGGGATGAGAATGCATGCCATTGAGCATGAATTTAACCACAGATTAGTTACAGACCTAAGATAAGATCTGCAATTTGTGCAAAATTTCAGGTAAATACCATTCATCTGTGAAAAATAGAATGGCCAGCAATCAGAAAGGCTGCAATAAGGAATGCCTGGTATGATGAAAATTCCTACATTCTCTTATCTTGACAATCTTATTTTTTTAATTTAGGATTTACAGTATATTTATTGATAATATAAAGTAAGGGAGAACACATTTCAAAAAAATATATATATATTTGGGACAAAAGAGAGAGGGGAGCTGAATAAGTGGAAGAAATAGCAACGGTCTTCAGAACACCTAAGTCCTTAAATGGCACAGAAAAATTGAGAAGGCAGTAACAGCTCTTGACAGGGTTTCAGATGCTGGTAAGGTGCTCTGCCTTCTGGGACCTCATTTAGCAGCAGCACATCCTCTGTGATACACCGTCTGAATACAGGAACAAATGGCTGGATAGGATATGTGCCAAGCTCCACAGTGAACTTCCTTACAGCCTTTCTATAGGCTTGATGGCGCTCAACAGAAAGGTAGTTATAGATAATCCTCTGAGATGAGTTGAGATAATGACACATGAAAGTGTGTCAGTGTCTGATTTAATGATTTGTGTGTCCATGTCTGATTTAATTATTTTCTGGAAACCAAGCTCAAGTTGTGGCTATAGGAGTAGTCTCAGGTAATTCACTCCATATTACATTTTCTAGATGCCATTTTTACTTCTTTTTAAGGCTAGATTTAAGGTATTTCTACTGAAATAGTTATCTCTTCATTTTATTTTACTCCACCAGTTCCATTGCTTGTTACAGAGCTCAGCATTATGTATTTCTATTGAAGTAATTTCTCTCTCCTTCAACATACACATCTCTCCCAGCCATTTGGCCTCTCATGCTCTACCTTCTCCTTTTTAGAATTGTTGATTTCTGCCTACAGCCTTTGTGACACAGATTACTTCATAGCACAGAAGGACTCTCAGTTACACCACAGGAAAAACCATCCAATTTGTAAAATGCCATACATACCAGTGACATATAGGTCTCTAAACCTTACAGAAGATTTCACCATATAGAATGCATTGGTGTCTATGGAAAGAAAGAAACCAAATTCTTCACTGTCTTTGGACAACTTTTCTTGTATTTTAATTCAAATATATTCATGTGAGCTTTTTCCCCATTTTTCAAAAAATCAAATTCAATAAAGAAAAATAACAGTTAAGGGTCTTACAGAATACTCTAAGGCCATCATAGATGCACTTAAGATGCACTTAAATTCCTTCAGCTTGGAATAAACCTCTTGATCATTGCCCCTCAAACCCTTAACAAGAGACTTTTCAATAAAGCCTTTTTTACCTCAGCTTTTCTAGAGACATTCATTTTATTATAAGGGTTAAGTAATGGCCAATACTTTACCAGATATATATAATTTATTGTTTCTATCAAGTGTATTATAGGTGTGAATACATAAAGAGTAAAACTCACTTCCATCTTTACCATACATTTTGCTTGCTCACTGCATATTTTGAGTCATTTAGCTCTAGATTATTTCATAATAGTCACTAACTTGGACTTTGTTTCACATATTCATAATTTTTTTTTATTCTTATGATTTCTGTTTGTGAAAGGTTTCTTAAATTGAATTTATTCCTTTGTTAATTCTTCTAGCTTAGTAAGTGTTTCTGGAGGGCTCTAGGCACTGTACAAACACAAGCAACATTTCTGTTGAATTAGTAACTGTCCCTAGGGACTCCCCAAAGAGGACAAATAAAGATCTCCATGTTATATTGTCAATGTCTACAAACCATCTCTGTCTAATGAAAATATTCATTGTTGCAAGTTATACCTATTTCATAATTAACCCCTACAAATTAGCACCTAATACGGCTTTTTTTCAGAGGCATTCGATGCTTCAAATTTTCCATTGTTGTCTGTTTTCTTTAATGTAACTACTTCTCATCTGTGATAAAACCACAGATTTTAATATCTGTGTTATTGACACTGTGCAAATATAGGCATAGTCATATCTACTATGTAATGTAGCTCTTGCCATAAAGAGTGACACCAGTGAGAAAAATGTTCTGATTTGTCAAGACACCTGGTACTTTACATAAACATAAAAAGTTACAAAATCTTCAAGACAATGATTTAGACAAAAAATTGATAACCCCAAATAGTACAAAAATTATTTTGTTTGTCTAATTTTTTTTCACTAATCATGCAAACAGAATTGAGGAAAGAATGTATTTATATAGTATTAAGACGTGCACTATTAAAAAATATTCTTTTTAATGTGTGAAAATATATATAATCCAGTATTAAATTTATTTGGTCCAACACTTCTTTTGCATATTACAAAGTTTAGCAAGCTGCCACAAATACATTAAAAATTTGTGTGGTCAGCTATATCAGAGGTCAGAAGTGATGCACTTATTAATTATGTCCAAGTTTTCCAGTAAAGGACTTCCAAGTAGCATCTGTTTCTCCAAAGATACAGTGTTTTAAATTAAGCTTTAATTGTAACACCTTCAGTGTAAAGATTCTTCTGAACAGTTTGGCTTCTTATGCAACTTTTAAAACAGTAAAATTTCTAATCATTTTAAGGAAAGAAACGCTCCTGAAAAGTAGCCTGTACCACTCCGGTCAAATATTTTTATCTGGGACAAACTGTGTTGCTAAACATGATTTCTCTCTTGGAAATTATTTCACTCTTGCTGAAATAATTACAGCAAAAAATAACCTGAGTTGAATTTAATTCCAAAGCCAAAATTATTATTTTTTAAAAAATCACAATACCAAGTTTAGAAAATATATATTATGGATTATATATTGAAGAAAAAAATATTGTGGTAGAAACTCAGTCAATGTTTTCTATCCTTTGTAATTCCATAACACAAAGATAACTATATGAAGCATTAAAAACATCTAACTTACATGAATGCATGCACACACAAAAGGAAAGCTGAAATACCAGACAGGATAAATTGATTTTTCCTTTGTTAAATTGGAATTATTAGCTCATTGCAGAACTAAAAGCCTGTGCTAATTTGAAGGAGTGAGAAGTCAGCTAAGGCAGTTGATTTAGTACTTGTCAGTGCAATTGTTCTTCTTTTGTCAGAACAGTTTTTATTCATTTAATATTTTTCCTATATTAAGGTCATGATATCTTACTTGGCTGGCATATGCATAAAAGATTTTTGGAAAGCAGAATTCAGTTTTTGTTTCATTTATTTCTCTTGGATATCATGCCTTCAAAGTCTTTTACTCAAGTGTAATTAGCATGATTTTTTTCTAATTCTCAAATCCCTCTTCTCACTGTGTTTGATGTGTGACAAACCTTTGAATTCTTTTATAATTTCAAACTCTGATTTTTTTCCCCCACATACATAAATACTGGGGAAGTTTTATTAAGTAAAGACATCTATGAAAAATGGCTCACAAGGACTGACTTCTTCATAGTTGATGGAATGTTATGATAAAAACATACCTGACAGATCTAGAAAATCCTGGGCTTTGTGTAGGGACAGTTCACTACTAACAGTGACTCATTTTCTCCTCAACTTAGTTCTTAATTTCAAGCAATAGGAAAAGAACAGTAGTAGCAAATGCAGTAAATATAAAATTCAGATTAGGAAAGCGAATTTAGTGATTCAGCTCTAGCTCACAGCATTAGCACCTCAAAAAGATGTCTGCCTTGGTAAGTTCTTTTAATGTTCAGCATACTGTAATTGCAACATTCCCTGAAATGAATTTATTTTCTTTAGATTAATTCCTTGTTGTTGCAACAGAGCATGCTTGAGGGTCCTCAGATGTAGTTCTGTGTGCATTGGTAATGCCTTTGTTGAAGATACATACTTATGACTTCAATAGGAAAAGCATTGATGCAAATAAATTCTGCTTCCTCTCCCATTGTACTCATAGTTAATACATATTTCTACATTTCTTAGGAAGCATCAGAGTATATGAATCAGAGTGAAGTAAATGGGGCAGATGATACCAGCTTTATTCATATCTTACTCCCCATTTGCAGGGGCATTTCTCCACCAGGTTTCTTCAGAACCATAAACAATTTGAAGTAACTTAGTTAAAAAAAAATTCCCAAACCTCAAACAAAGAAAAAACGAAACTGACTTTTCTTAAGAACAAGTTCCAGTCCCTGAAAGATACAGAAAGATGGTATTGCTGAGTGCTAGTTGAAGTCTGAGGTCATATTTACGTCAGGAGGTTGATAGGTCAAGAGGTCAAAGGGGGTGATTCTGCCTCTCTACTCGGCTCACATGAGACCCCACCTGGAACACTGCATCCAGCTTTAGGGTCCTCAGCACAAGAAAGACATGGACCTTTTGGAGTGGGTCCAGAGGAGGGACAGGAAGAGGATCAGAGAGAGGAGCACCTCTCCTACAAAAAAATGCTGACCCTCTTAGTCTACCTTCTCCTTCCTCCTTCTTTCTTACATGCCTTAGGTTCATCTAAGTCCACTACTATATGTTTTCTAACATGCTTTTTAAACTTTTCTTTTTTTGTTAGTCTGCTGTGGATGCTGAAAGCATGCAGCAGGGAGGTATCTCAGCTTTTTCCCGGTGTCTGTGAGAAAGCTCTGCTTCTCACAGGCGCTGTGGGAAAACAGCTGGGAGATTTTGTAAACTATAGAATAGTTATTGATACAAAAAGAAAAAATATCTGAAGTAAGTGTTATTGGATTCAGCCAATCCCTCTGAGGGGTGGCTGGTCAGTGAACCAATGACCTTATGCCAGTCCAGCGTGCTAAGGTATATAAGCGAACTTGTAAGTGAATAAAGTGTCGGTTTAATATCATAACAAATCGTCCGTGTCGTTCGTCCTCCGGTCCCTGCTCGCAAGCGACAGTCTGCAGTTCCATGTTACATCTCAATAGATATGTTGCCTTTTGTGGATGTTAGATGCTGTTAGATATCTGAGTTCTCTTTGTTCCTTCTGAAACTAAGCCAGCTTTGTCTAGCTCCAGTCTGCATTTCTTTAGCTGGCATGCGGAATGTTGGTTATAGTGAAGAAGTCTCCAGTCTAGCCTGTGTCCCAACTCTTCTCGTCCCATGCCTGTATTCACCTGTGCTGCATCCTGGATCTCCTGATATGAGGAAACTTCCTGATATGAGCTCTCTGCTCTCACACCAGGCTTATTTTTCCTCAATGCTGCAACATTTTGTTTGAGTCATAAATATCTCATTCTAAAACAATTGCCTGCTACTGTAATCTCTATACAACTATGATCACACCATGCAGACATCAACAAAAGTTAACAAATTAGCCATAGCTACCTCATGTCAATTAGAAAGAGGATTTTTGCAGCTAAACCAGGCAAAGAAAAGGTGCAGGCAGATGAAAATTTCAGACAGAAGAAGCCTGACAAGTCCTGAGATTTCCAAAGTCAGTAGAAATCTTGTGGCCTGTTAATATCAATGGCAGTAGTTTATTACAGGACTACAGGGTAACAAAACTCAGGTTGAAGATACTTTAAAAAGAATGTTTTGTTATATAATTGTAAATAGTGTACTGTGTTGTCATCTATAGAGCATACTATAAAGTATATTGTTTTTTATGTATTGATGAAATGCTTGTATAATTAGGCTTTAAAAAAAAAATGTATATATATGTGTGTATATATGTCTTATCTTACTTTGAAGATATTCATGACTTGGTTTTTATTTGAATCTGTAGTCTAATTAATTCCATACTGAAAATAAGAGATAGTAATATCTGTTTTGTTGTTTTCTTTTCATCTGTGAAATCAGTAATTGTACTTGTGTGTTTTACATCAAGGTATGTTCTATGGAAATATATTAAAGTAGCATGTTTGTGGAAATTTATGCTGCATTTATGTAATGCTTTACCACATACTAACAATAACCATTTGGAATATTTGTTCTTCTTTGATTGTCTTTTGACAAGAATGACTGTTCCTATAGGTGAATACCCGGTGTATTGGAGTCTCAGAGGAGAAAGATGGTTATGTTGTGCAAGAGGAGGTATGCAAGAGGTTAAGGTTGACAAGAGAGCAGAGAGGGCAGTGGCCTTGGTCAGATAGTACAGTCCCACATAACAGGTGTTGTTGGAGTCCAGCAGAGAATATTGCTCTACCTGTTTTAAAGAATAAAACCCCCCTGTACACCAACATTTCTGGTCTTCCCCCGTGGACAAAACTGTATACCCTGAAAGAGGAGTTAGAATCTGCGTGGGTGTAAACTGGGTGATGAGATATTCTGTAAGGTTGTTGCATGGTATAAAATCTAGACTTTTTAGGTTAGTTAATATAGTAAATAGATAAAAGCAAAAAACTTCAAAATGGAGGATAATAGTTGTCTTTTAGACCTTCTTCTTCTAGTCTTCCATTTCATGCAGTAAAAATAATTTGGAATGATTGGATGAAAAAACCTGCAATTCCGGTGAACGTGACACGGTGAATTATTGAGCATTGGTAGAAAAAAGAAAATATCTTTCGTTTTAAGTTTTAATTGGACAATTTACCTTTAAAAGAGCCTGCAATCAAGATCGGGTGGCCATTCCAGGCATTCTCTGCTCTGTACTGTCCTACGCTAGCATTATAATTCTCTGATAAGACTTAAACAACTATCTGCAAGCTAAGAAGACTGAAAGTGCCATTCTTCACGATGCCTGGCAAAAGGTACTAAAATTCCCTCATCAGGGGAATAACAGTTCAGGCACAGAACTTGACAAGGTGTCAGACTGGAAAGATTGATGTCTCGGGACATTTTAGAATGCCTGTGTGTGTGTGGTAGGGGCCGAGTCAGGTCTTGATTTTGGTGAGACAGTGTCCTGCCCCCCAGCCCGGCAGTGTCTGTCAACCATGGCACAATGGAGGCAGCTCCTTCACGCCTTTTTACTGGTCCTAAAATCAGGAGCCAGACACAGTTAGGTGATAAAAAGGGGTTACCTTTATAAGGATCCTTATGGTGCACAACACACTGGATGGAAAGCGCCAAAGATGCACACATAACATAAAATGGATACAATTTTTATGTGTTTAGCAAGTTAGAAAAACTGACAAGAAATCCCCAGTTAGAGACTGGTGATGAGGTGATTCCTTCCTGGTTCTACCCTTTTCTGAATTCCACACCCCCCCCTTCCCCCTTAGATAGGAACTAAAGTTTGTTTATGAAAAGCTGTCTTGGAGAGCTGGTTTTAACCTTGGCTCCCAGAGAGCCGAACCTTGGACCCCCAGGGCTTGGAGCCACTGGGGAATTTGTTTGTCTTTCTGTTTAACAGAGTAGATAAAATGATAGCTATGAATACAATAATAGGCCACAGAGTTACAAATATATATGTAAGGAATATAGAGAATATCTAAAAGAAAAAGGCAAAAATCAATTTGGCATCACTCTCAGTGTTCCTAACCCAGACCCTGAGTGTCTGAGAGACTGGAAGTCCCACCTGGGAGGAAGGTCCATGAAAGGCCCAGGGTTTAAGAAGGGTCACCAGGAGGCAAGCACGTTGTTCTTTAACACTTCCTTCATCTTGGGGTTTTCTATTGGTTACATTGCTGGAACTCAGGAGTTGGTAGCTATATGTCTGTCTTTCTATATCTTTCCTGTCTTTTTGTCTTTCTCCCTTTCTTCTTCTTCTCTCTTTTCATGGAATGTAACATCAAATGGTCTTAAAGGTTGCTAAGTTGAATGGGCTAAGTCAGTGCTCTGACAAATGTTTTATGTTGTACTAAGTCTTTTGCCAATATTCCTTGATTTTTTTGTACTTTGCCAGAAAAACTGTTGTGTAATTTTCACCTCTTGACAATATGCAGCTGGTTCTATCTCTCCCTTGTGCCTACCCAGAGCAGAGGAACCTAAATTTACCTCCATATATTTAAGTGTCCAGGGTGTTACAGCAGGTCTAGTGACAGTAACCACGGTGGTTGTGTGGCCGAAACACAGCTCAGCAGATGCAGGGTGCTGAGGTGGGGAAAGGCAGCCCCTGAAAGACCCTGGCCTTTGTCCTCAAGGTCTGGGCACACCTTCCTGCAGGAAGTCAATCCCAAACACAGGCTGAGATTGGAGACTCCTATGGTGGCCTTGGGGCTCTGGCTGTTAGCTGAGAGAGGAAAAACAATGATCAGCCTAAAGGGGAGAAATGTGTAAAATAAGTTCACATGACAAAAGTGTTTGTAGAGATCCTGATTTTGATGTAAGATGTTTACCTTGGTGGCAGGCAATTTGGAGCATTAACCTGTGTAAACTTTTTATCTTCCTACAATAATTAACATCTTCAGCTTCTTCATAGCACTTAATCATAGGTTCCTCCTTTCCTATGTTCATTTCAAACCTGAAAAATCTGTTTACTTTTGTACCAAGTAAGTTGCATGAATGCTTATAATATATGTGGATACAGCACTCTAGTTACTGTATCTCTTTTCATTTAAGTTTTTCAAAAGAAAACCACCTCCCAGCATTAGTCTTACTTTTTCTAAAAAGAAAGAATTGAAGTAACTTTTGCCAATAACCAGAAGTTTTTGATTGATAGGTGTTTAGGGTGATTGCTGTAATTACAAAGGAGTGCAAAAAAAGTATGTCTTATGTCTTCAATCAAACACTTTCAAATAGCAAGCAAAATAAAACCACTATTTATCTTTCTTTTTAATGTGAAAGTGATTCTGTGTTCATTCTTCTTTATGCTCTTTATCTGATTTTTATTTCTTACTTTTCACATTTTATTTCATATTGAGTGACATCTGAATCCAAGACAACATGCCATATTAAAAGAGACTCTGATTTGGAAAAAATAATTCAAGTCATAGGCCAAATTTATTCAACGTTTTCCATTTAATCTTTTGAAATATTTTAGAACCATCCCACCACATTAGGTAACTTGCAGTCTTAACTTTTTAAGTTCTTGATCAAACTGTCTCATAATGTTCTTGATATTTATATCATGTTCAATTTCTTATATTTTTCCTTAAATACTTAAGAATAGTAGTTAAACACATGCTGAATGATTGCAATAAAGTGAAATTTAGGATTCTTCAAGGATCTATTTATACTTGAAAACAAAAGCTGTGAAGGCAGTTATTTTTAATCACTTTCCAAATTTTTCATTAAAAGGATAGAACATTTGTTATTTAAATTGTGTATTTCTTTTTAAATTTAGTGTGCTATTAGTGGAAAAAATTTGCACCTAAATATTACTTGATGGGAGGGAACACTATCTCAATTTTTGTCTTGCCATTAATATTTCTTTCTCCCTGGGATTCTAATACTGCAAACATCATATATTCTTAATAGATTCTTAGCTAGCTTCCTAACCATTGAAAATACCCATTTCCAAGTTTCAAGGCATTTTTATCTTTAGAATCAAAGCAGTAGCATACAACAGGATTTGTATCTCATGTGAGACACAACTCTACATTCAGTGTCCTGCACTGATGAAGGGAGTCTTGTGTTTCACAGTTTCAAAGAAACATGTATGTCCTATCAATTCATACATATCACCTTGCAACCTTACTATTACTGGTATAACTAATTTAGATTACTCAATTATCTCAGTTAGTTCACCAGAAAAATTCCTATGTGAGGTGCTAGGAGAGATTGAATGATTTAAAGGGTTTTCAGCATTGGCTGTGGCCTTAATGGGAAAATGCATTTTATTTCATCATCCCTGCTACATGGAATGCAAGCTAATGTGGTAGATTTGCATTCATCTCCTTGACCTTCTCTTGTACAGAAGAAATCAGGAGAAAATATCACCAATACAATTAGTTATTACAAGAATTTTTGTGCTGTTATTTGGACTCCATAATAGAGGTGGGTTTTTCCCCTTTTTGCATATTCATTCACGTTCTCAGTGAAACAGCATTGCACTTAATTTACAATGGCTAATCAGAAGATTTTCGTAGTTTTGACTACCGTGCATAATACAACAGGCAAGATACTTACCATATCTCTACTAAAAAGCCTGTAGCATGAGTTTAATCATGCTATTTAATTGCTAGGCTTAATTTGAAAATAATTGTTCACAGCAATTAAGTAAATGCCCCAATTTCATTAACAGACTTCCTAATTAGAAAGTACAACATAAAAGTGCTAATGTTGCTTCATTAGGCTTGAATTACTGGTTCTAATACTACTTTTTTACTGTCTATACAATTTCTCTCTGCAGTAGAATATCAGCCTAATAACTGGTACTAGATTAGTAACAAATTTCCTGTTGTAGCACATTCAAGTCCTAGCCAAATGTGCAATATTTTATTGCAAAGGAGACTCAAGACTATATTTTAAATTTTAAGTATAGTCTGAAATTTAAGGAAATCTGAGATATAGCAATATCTCATAAAATGTGTAGGAATTAATTGCTTTGAAGAAGAATACAAGTTTTTTTTCAAAATTTAATGTCCCAATACATGTGCGCTACTTTCTATATAAGAAACCGTATATGAGAAATAAATGGGAAGTAAAAAAATAGTAAATGTGACTGCTGATAGGATATAGTGATGATGGACATAATTATGGCAGTGTCACAATATGTCATTATAAATGCCGTGTGAGATGTCATTAATATCTTTAACTGTCAGAGCTATTGTTTCTTTACAACATTGAGGAATCATTTTGCTTTTTACCATATTACTGTAAATGTGTGTAAGAAAGAAGGATATTTCCATTTCAATCAAGGTTATTCCTTTTTTGCATATAAAACATATCAGTATTCAGTAGCTTCATCATGCCATGGGGTGGAGAAAGGAAAATGTAAAAGAAAAAGTTGCACACAAAAGCAATAAGAAGAAATTTAAAAGGTTGTACAAGTACATAAAAGCACAAAATAGAATAGCCCTTGTTTTTTTCTAAGCTACCTTGAAGTTTTCACTCAATATCCTTTATCATTTCTCATACTCTCCCTTGCTTAAAATATAAGCATGATTAAAAATAGGTTAGCAAGAAAAACATATTGATGTATTTCTTGTGAAATCCTGCCAGCTGTCTCGTGTGCTGATCATTAGTAGATAGATGTAGCATTGACAACATTTATGTAATTATGGATTTAATATTTGTAAAAATATGCATATAGTTAGAGTTTGGGATTTTTTTTTAGTTTTGGATAGCAACATCTTGTCTTGTTCATGCATGCATATGTAAATTCTAAAGCTCATAAACAGGAAAAGAATAATTTTCATGTACTACTCTCCATCTAAAAATACAAAATCCTGATTATATGTATGGAATGTGGCTATGGAGAAAAAGTTACAAATATGTAGAAATGTTGCAAATAGACGATGGTGTTCATCCTGTGGATCAAGAGGACATCAAGAGAATTTTCCCTGTTGAAGGACAGAATCAAACTCTTCTTAGTACTGAAAGACAATATAGCAAGGAATAAATGTCTTGGTCTGGATTGCCTCCCCACGATATCCAGCCTTTCTGTGTTTTTGCCTAGGACCAGTGTAAGCCTGCACGCAGGCAATAGTTGTGACAGCAGCGAAGTCTCTATTCATGTTTTTGAAATGCTAACAGAGTTAGTTATGTGTGTGTATGCATTTATACATATACTTGCTGAAATAAGTTCACCCTGGTTCAACAAAGCAGGAAAGCTTATCTTTATTTCTTTCCTGATTGCCAAAACTCAGCAAAGTACTTCAGGATCAGAGTTTCTGATATTCAGATATTCAGATTTTCTGGATACTTCAGTACTTCAGTTTACCCTTACATTCCCTCTGTTGGTCCACTGTATCTAGCCAGATTTTTTTTTTTTTTAAAGATCGTCAATAAGTTGGTACTACTTTAAATAATGTCCTGCCTAGACAAGAGCTGATTTTATACAAGGACTATTTGTAACTGTAGCTTAGTCAGATGTGATTCCAAGTTCCAGAAGTGCCAAACTAACCTGGATTTTAATTAATTACTACAGTGTTATTCAACTTATTCTTTTCTCTTCTGGGCTAGACCAAGAAAAAACCACAACACACACTAAAACAAGTTTTCTATGCTGCAGTCTATCTTCTGTAATACACAAGAGTGAAAACAGAAAGCTGCACAATTTATTATTTTTATGTTGTTGAGTTTTAACAGCCTTTGACCTTTCTGGAGGTCTTAGACTGTTGCTATTATTTTGTCTCTGTTTGCTGTTATCCATATCATGCAAGGAGCTTCTTTTACAAGTCCATCAGCCAGAGTTTTGTTTTATCCATGTATTTAATGAAATTTTTTTATGATGACAGAAAAGTTATGATAATTAGCATAGCTGAAATTGTCTGTCTTCCAGCCCCCATCTTTGTGCACTTTCTTTAACTTACTCATTATTTCCTCATTTTGAATCTGTGAAAATATGGGTCTTAGTGTGTCTCTGTACTTGGTTTGTGGTTACAGCTAAGATTCCATGTAAATAGACACCTCTACAGTAACCCTTACAGTGACCCCTACAGAACTAAAATTGCAGTTTTTATCTTTCCTTTAGGCAGTTTGCAAAGTTTTTTTCTCCCTTCTTTTCTTACCCCCGAGCCCATAGATTCTTTCTGACATGATTAAAATTAGTTATATAAGGGGGAAGTTCCAGAATCAGGCCTTATATCTGTGTACATGCACTCACATGTTGAGCTTAAATTGCTTTTTCTCCACATTAGTTGATAATTCAGTCATAGTGGGCAACACTACAAGATAAAGAAAAGGAAATAATAAAATAAGTCAGATGGTACTTCAATTTCAAATGGGCTATGTAGAGTTTAATGTTTTCCTCTGGTTATGAATAAAAAAGAAAGACAGGAAATAACCTTTTTTTTTGAAAAATTGTGCTAATAGGATATTGCATAATATTTAAACATATATTCATAGGAAATAGATCAGAATGTAATCAGCTTTTGCTACTTTACTTATTATTAGATTTCAATTTGGATGTCAGAAAGATATTTTATGATAACCATTTTTTATGGTTTGTGTTATTTGTCATCTGTCTTATGGAGATCTCTGTCTTTTTTTCATCATTTAAAGCTGATATTTCTACATGAGAAATTTTGGAGGGACGGACACCATAATAAACTTTTGTAAAGTTGCAAAGTTGATAATGTTAAAGGGTTTTTTTGAATAGGAATGAAAACTAAATTAAAACTAATGTATATTCTCCCAGGGAAATCCGTGAAAACTATTGAACACAAATATGTATTCTCCAGCAAGGGGGGACTTTCACATGTGCTTATATGTTAAACTGAAAATCAGTCAGCTCTCTTGGCTCCCTCTTCTCTCTCATAATTATATCCCATGAAATTCCTCCAAGTAGGTCCCTGGACAGTCCAAAGTCTGCTCTCATGAATTCTAGGATTGTGATCCTGTTTTTTGTCTTGTTCCCTTCTGTTGGGATCTTAAATTCCAAATCTCACTGCTGTCAAGCCTGTACCTGACCTTCACAGCCCCAGCCAGTTCTTTCTTGTTTGTAAGTGGCATATCAACTTCTCAGTCATCTATGTCAGAATGTTGTCACCAGTGCATGCATCATGTATGGATTGTGCCCTGCTGTGTTGCCCCTTCAGCTGATCCTGGAGCAACAAAGCTGATTTGATTTCAGAACTATATGAGATATTTTGGCAGTCTGACAAAATTTGAGGTTTTTTCATTTTCTTTCTTGTGATGCACCATGGGAAGCATAATGTGAGCCAGACTGTTATGTGACTTTTCAGTCACATACCTCATCAACAACTCGGCAGGCAGAAGGTGTTACTTGCAAATTATGACTATCAAACCTAAAGAAAAAATATTTAATGCCACTAAACAGTCATGATATGAAGCAGTTCATGAGGACACCATCATGACATCTTCACTTGCCTTCACACTGGAAATTACCATTTTCCTGTCAAATAGTTTTTACAGTAGCTTCAGTAGATGTTCTAGTAACTGACCTGTCAGTATCAGTAGTAGTAGGATGTGAAGGACTTGCTCTTCATGGGTCAAATTTCTTTAGATTAAGTGCTACTGATGTCAGAAGACTGCTGCAGACTTTGGTTGTCCAGCAATTGCTTTGGAGCGTCAGGATGACAGAGAGCTTACTTAAGAATTTATCTGATGCATCAACAGCAAACCAGTATTGAAATGTCTATTCCCCTGTTTACTAGCCTGCAGAAACATGTACTATACCGATTAATGGGTCTGAAATGACGAGAAAATCATTACTTTTAAAAAATGCTGAGGGACAGATTACATAATTTGTCATGCTCGAGCTGTGCAGTAGTTTGCTCACATGTTTCCCGACGATACACAAAGGAGGAAACCTGCTTCCTGTTGTTCATCCTCTCCTTCTGCGATGTTTACAAACACTGTTTTCTCTGATCATGTATATATTGTTGAACTCACATCTTTACATCTATTTGATTCTTTGTTTAGTCCTGTATTAATGGTGTTGGCACTTTGCAGTTTTGGATGATGAAATCTTACCCTGAGCACTAAGCATTGCCACAAAGGAATTACTTAATTGGTTGAAAAAAAAAAGTCAAAAGCATGTATTTGGAAGAAAACATGGTGGCATTTCCATGTACCACAACATCATTTTTTATACCCTGAAGTAAATTTGAATATTATGTTTTCCTCCTTACCCTCAAGATGGAAGAGTCAATGAGAAATCTCAGATCTCTCTGAAGTTTCTCTATGTGCAGAACTTCAGGATAGGCAGCTGGATGTCACCCTCAAGATCTTACTTGCTCCATTTAGGGGTGCCTTCAAGTATTCCTACCTTCAAGACAGGGTGCACTGTTGTCATTTTTTTCTTACATATTAATGAACTTGCAAGGTATGGTATTTTGCATGCAGGAGGTTTGACTTTGTACAGCTTTAAATAAAATTTTATTTTCACAATTCTTCTACATTTTAATAAATTTAATAAAAAATTAAGTGCATCTTGCAGGAAAATGTGAATTATTTAAATAGTATATATTTAAAACAGAAATTATTGAAAAGAGGATTACAGCATAAACTAAACAAGTTTTGAAACCTGTCTTGCCTCTAAAATTCGGTCTTTTTCATTGATTGTGTAAATATGTATGTGTGACTTTCTGCATGGTTACTCTTCTAATGAATGGATTGAGATGCTGGTTTATAAAGACTCTAGGAGTTGGATGATGGACTTCTAGAACTACTTGCTCTTACAGGTCACTGTACTGGTAAATGGAAGAGATAGTGGTGTCCATTTACCACCATCACTTTATGCCGCTTTCAGTGTTTATCCAATGGTGATTTAAACAAGCTGTTTTCAATTAATTTTTTTGTGCTCTAAAATCCTTGTTGAGCTGGGTTTTTGAGTGTTTTTTCCTACCAAGTCATATCAAGGCCATTGAAGTCATAAGCTTCAGATCACTTAGATATTCTGCCCTTCTTTGCAGACCAAAGAAATCCCTTCCAACCCTACCTAGCCTCACTTTAATTTCTCCAAACATGACTTCTTTGCCTTCCTTATTTCCTTTTCATACTTGACAAGTGTTGGAAGTCTACTAATGATTCTGTTCTTCATGGTCACCATAGCAAATACGGTGGGCCTGTAAGAAGTACAGAAAAAACCCAGAAGTTATTTGGGATTTTTTGTTTAGTTTCCATGGAAACAAATACAAAAATAAAGCATCAATTTTGTGCTCCCTTTCTTCTGACTCCTTCCCACCACCAGGGAAACCATATGAATATTACCCCTCTTTCTTCTATTTTTTGGTACCCTACTTTGTCTAGTGCCTGAGTTTATTTTGTGGACTTTGCCTGGGGAGATTGGCTGCAGAGCATCTTTCAATGATGCAGAAGTGCACTGACTGCAGGGATCTTGGATGAGTAAGGATAGGGACTGCAATTCTGCAAGAGCGTCTTATGTCAGAGGACTTGGAAATTATTTGTGAGGAGAGAGGAGAAAATATATCAGAAAAAAGTGAGTATACATTAGCAGGATATACGGAAATATTATGTTACAAGTACTACTGGATTGGAAATACACCTGGGAGAGAGCAGGTCTATCATGTAAGAAGCAAAACAGAAAAACTCTGTGCTTGAATCATTGTACAGTGCATTGCCTTGTACAAAAAGATATACTGTAGAGAAAGTTCAGTTTTGCAATTATTTTCTTCCGAATAATGAGAGCTAACATTGCTCTTCACGTCTTCTATCTCTGTTTTTCTGTGTTTATGTATTTGTTGGCAACTTTATGCCATGAAATATGCCCTGAATGTTTACTGCTAAAATGCTATTCATGCTATCTGGTAAAGTGGCTACATAAAATGCTATCAAGTATGTCTTATAAAACACCACAATAAAAAGCTGTGGAATATCCCTCAAACAGTGATGATACAATGCTATGAAATTTACCTCATAAAGTCCTAGAAAACCTACATCTAGAGCACTGATCAAACTGTGAAACAAATTAATTTGAATGGGACCTATTTTTGCAGTACTCAAATATATTTACTTAGAAACCAGTGTAATTCTGAACTCCCAGTTGGAAGGGAAAGAGGAAGGACAGCTCAAAGTCACCATTTTGAGCACATTACGAGAAGAAAAGTCATGACAGGGTGCTTGTCAGGGAGTGAACTGGACCAAGAATTATAAATATATAGGCAGAATCAGACAACACTATAAAACACATTGTTCTTGTGACAATACAAATCAGTTCCTCAGACTGACTTGAATACATTTTATCCTGTCCAGGCAGGAGGAGAATAACCTTAAAAATACCAGTGTGTATCAGCACATCATGGACGTTTCATTTGGAAAAAATCCACAGGTTAGCCTGTTATGCTTTATTATTCACATTGCACACAAACAGAAAAAAATAGGATTAACTTAACAGACAGGACACTATTTCAGACAGTGCCTGTGTTTTGTAACTTCCTTAGAGTCTGTTTTCAGAATCTGAAATCAAGAAAAAAATTAGGACCTTTTTAAAGAGAGATCTCATTGTCAGAATGATAATGGTCTTCTTGTCTGTGGGTTTTATTATTCCTCTGTGCACTGCTCACAGTAAAGTACAGCTTGGTGATTGTATTCCAAGTCAAAATTTATCCTTGCTTCTTTTTCTATAGACAATTCATATAAGCATCTCCCTGAGGTCCGAATTTATTGCTGTCTTCTAACGAGATTTCTCTCCCTTGCTCTTGTTCCAGCACTACCAGGTATCCTAGATGTCACTCCTCTATACTCTTCCATTCTAAGTGCCTTCATTATTCCAGCAGTTACTTACAGAGGTTTTCTCAATATTTTTCTCCCAGTGGAAATAAAGGTAACCCAGGGTCTCTGCTGATCTCCAAGGAGTTGCAGGCTGCCCAGCATAAAACACAGTATTACCACTCAGACAGGGAAAAACTCCTCTGTTCACTTGATTTGAGCTAAATCAGAGTTGAAGAATTTGTGAGCAACAAGTAATTAATCAGTAATGAGAGAACTACACCTTCAGGGTCAGTGTCAGCAATGCAACAGATAGACCACAGTAATACATATTTAGGAGGTGTTTGTAAAAGACCTACAGAATTGTAAACACACCTCAACATCTAATTCCCTCCAAACTGTAACATGCAGAGAGCATTGCAGACATGCCCCCTGTGGTGGGTAAATAACATAAACTGGTCTCAGATGTTAGTTGATATCATGGGTCTGTGTACGACCACTGGAGTGCTGAACACCTGTTGGGGCACCACTTAGGTCCATAGAGAGAGCTTCCCAAGCCAGTGGTTTGTTATATGTTTGTTATAATCCCATAAGAATATATAAACCGTGGTGTAATTTAAGCCTGTCAGGCAAAGTAAGCAAATTTCAGTTAAATGTCTGCATTGATCCAATAATTAACCTCCAGCCAAAAAGCCTTTTAGTCTAAAAGCCTAACCTAGTCAGATTCCCCAAGCTTTGAAGATGCAGGAGGAAGCATGGCTTTGCAGTATTTTATACTGGAGACAAAAAGACTATCATATGTAGAGAACTAGGAAGCTTAAAGGCAATATCATGAAATACATCAAGTCAAATACCAAGAATGCATTTACATAATACTCAGATTTAATTTGATGATTGCCTGGGTTATCTTAGGAAGGCTTATACATTTTGTTTTCTGTTCACTGAATTTACTGTTTCAAAAGGAACAGCTTTGGGAAAGCTGGAGAATTAAATCCCTTTATCTGTCCACTGAATTAGTTCAACTGTGGGAGCAGTTGTATTTATCTGCTGGACTTTAACCAAGAGCTATTCAACAGAGAAGGTGCTGCTGTCTGCTGAGACCACTGACAAGAATGCCAACAGGGATACAACTTTCTGAGCCAGTAACTTCAAAGAGAACTGTGCTTTCATTTCAGCACAAGTTAAGGATGTATAGCCAGCAATTTTGCAAAAAGTGTGTGCCTTGGCATTACTTTAAACTATCTTCTGCCAAATGTTGTCAGCAGCAAAAAGGTTATAATGTATAAGGGGTTCTTTAAGCAATAAAGAGATGTTTCTGGCAGAATTTCCCACCTATAAATCTGAAAAAACCCTACTTGCTTCCCTTGAGGGTCCTTATAGGGCTAGGCTTCTAAACTCAGAAGTGCTGAATCTATGTACACCAAAAATCAACTGTCTGTCAGAAAAAAATACAGAATAGACTTGTGTAAGCTCATAAACTACATCAAACTGTCATCTGCAGATGAAGGAACATATGATAACAAGGAAATGTGTGCGTGATTTGTGGCAATATGGTGTGGAATTGCAGTCCTGCTAAAAGAATAGGTGGCATAGATTTAAGGCTGTCCGCTTTGAATCAAAGATTGGATGATACCAGGCGATGAAATATGTCTGGGCAGTTAATTTCCTTAGTGGATGAAGTTCTCTAAAATGTTGTTGTTTCTCTGACGATGGACTGTAGAAAGGCTTTTGTGCTTGAAATCTTATGCTTTTTTCCCCCTAACTATATCAGTGTGTCTACGTAAAAGATTCTTGTCTCCCAAACAACCTTGTCCTTTGTATCATCATAATACTTAAATAATCAATCAGCAATCAGGACACCATTGTACCAGGCAAAAAATGGAAGCAAATCTATGCAGTGAAGGGCAATTCTCTGAATACAGCAGTGATCTTATTCTATGTGTGGATGTAAAATTCATTATTTGTTATCGTAAAACTTATCTACAGTAGTCATTGAAAGACCCGCTTTATCCATGGTCAATCTTTTTACCTTGTTTTCTTCTCTCCTCAAATGACATGAAATTTAGATCAGATCATCAGGAGATGATCTATGCATGCGAAAAAATCCAAGAGAAGAGATGCATAAGCAAGAGAGCAACAGTTTTGCTATATGCATAAATGAGATGCTTTAAAACTGCCAAATGGATGTATATAAAATATGATAAATTTGTACACATTAAAACACATTTTAAGCTATGAAACTATGTTCCAAGTGAAAAATGCATTTCAGAATACCGTACCTGAAAAAAATTAATAGCATGGTGAAATAGAGATGCAGTCATGCTGTTAGTTTTCGTGTGTTTCTACATGACAAAAATTCATAAATATTAATGTCTAACAAAATTATATTCTATTGATAAGTAGCAGAATATATTTGACACATTGAAGAATGAGAACAAAAAGGAAATTCTAACAATTCACATTGCTCAATACATGACTAATAATCATTTATCCTTTTATTGTTAATAACTATAAGTTCACAAATTCAGTATCAAAAAACTTTTCATTAATTTAATGAAAAAATTTTAAGAAGGCAGATTTTTAGATTAATGTCTGAGTTCTTATATGAATAGCAAATGGCAAAGTATAATTTCTTGGTCTTATCTCTAAGAAAGTTCCTGGAGCCTAAAGGGCCTTCTCCTGGAGTGCCGTGTCAGCAGTGCATGTGTGATTCTGGAGCTCTAACAAAAATCTGTAAGTGTAATGAAAGCAAATTTAAAAGAATATGGCCTAAAAATCTCTACTCTGGTAGACCAAATGTACAAGCACAAGCACACTGTCAGTGATTTCTGAAATGGCAGAAGCTGAAATTTAAGTATGTGATAAAAGAGAGTTTGTTGCCGTCAGAGACATCATTCAGGTTTCTGGATAAGTTTACTGGGTATTACTTAGATAAATTCATTTATACAAAATCTAGTATCAAAGTGGATCATAACTTGTCTTATCTGAGAGTGAAGCCTATATCTGGCCAGTGATTTAACTTTATTGCTAAGAAGATTTGCTAGTAAGTTAAACTGTACACACTTAGCATTGACTCACATGAATCAAAACTCACTGCAACACTTCACTACAGCAGGGAAAGTTAATGACTTTTCAAATTGCTCTGGGACTCAGACAGTAGTAAGCAACAGAAAGAATGCACATAAAAATAATCATGTTGATTTCAGGCAAAATACTGAAGTTTCATCTATGAAACATGGATCTTGTCAAAAGAGATATGCAAATCAGTTTTATTCAAATAGGGCATCATAATGCAAACAATAAAACCAAGAAAGCTACCACGAATGCTACACTGTTTAAAAAACATGAAACCCATTATATTCTTCAGAGAACAAATTCTATTTATTTCACTTCTACACCTGCTGTGGTAAAAGGGATTCCTCTGTTGTTCTTATAGTGTTGGAAATGTAGGAGTGCTCATTCAATAAGAACTCTCCTCGACTTGCCCATATTGTGCCACCTCACACTCACCCACCCACCCAAGCTGAGTGAGAAGTGCCACATGACACTGGGATCAGATGTCTGCATGGCTCTTCTGTTATGCATCTCAAGCTTCAGCATCATGGAAGACTCTAATGCTTATGTGGCCTTGTGTGCTCCTGCTTTCACTCCTGGAGTGAAAGGAAAGGGTGGAATTTGACTCATCACGCAGGGAAAGCTGTTGGATAGACAAAACCAGAACCAAGGCATTAGCAAACTGTAGCAGATTATGAAATAGTAAAAGCTGCAATAATTATGACTCGTGGCTGATACTGTGAGAAGCAATTAAGAAAATCAAAGCTGTCCTCAATCCATTCCATTTAGTTACCCTGATATCAAATATAGAACAGTAAACATGAAACAGTGGTCTGTGCATCCTAGTTTGGAATGGTAGAAGCTAGCAGAAAATACACAACCTTAGATTTGTCCAAGTATTTGTGACCTGACTGATCTCCAGATGCCTGAAAGCATTTAATCCTGGTCTGAATGAAACGTGGATCATGTTATATCACAGCAAGTCTGTGTTGTGGGGGATCCATCCTATTTTTATGCACCTACACCCCAAATATTCTAATCACCCAAAATTTCATCACCGTTGTTCTTCCTAAAGCCATGATGAGACTGCCAGAATTAGAAGGAAATAGTGAGTGTCTCCTTCCAGAAGAAAGTGAGATATTTGGAAAGAGAAAGCACATACACAAGATATTGTTAAACAGGAAGACATCAGTGAATTGCAAAGAAAAGCACTTAAGACAAAAGAAAATCTTGTGACTGACATATATTGGAAGCTGAATGATTCTGAAGCCAGTAAGTTTTTCTAATTTTGAGGGAAATGTCATTTTTATCTTTACTTTCATTTCAAGGAAATAAAATCTGGTCATCTAATATTTGAGTGAGGACTCCTGTTCAAAGAATTTTGAACGTCCTTATAAGTCACTGTGAATATAAAATTGAAGATCCAAGTCAAAGAAACACAGAATATACATATTTGAATACACATTATCTATAATAAAACTAATAATATATATAGAAATTTTCATCAGGAAAGAACAGACGGCTAGGTCAAAACATGACATTGCCTCTGGAAAAGCAGAACATGTTCAGGGACCTAATAAAAGTGTTAGCAATAGTCTCCAAAGCTGCAAGCAATAGTCATTAATGGTGTTATAATTACTCTGAACAACTTTTACAATACTAGTGCTCACTCAAATAAATAGCAAACTAATGGATGTGGTGACTAATTTTTTGTAAAGCACTGAGCTGTTAACATTAACTTCTAAAATCAAATGTTAATCCTGATTTTCATCATGCATCCATTATTAAAACATTGAAGCACTATTAAAATGCTTTGTATTCATCTTTTCTTTATTTTTTTTTTTTTTGTTTGAATCTGGAACTCTTGCCCTATTCTTTCACAGTGAGTGTCTGTACAAGAGATTTGAGTGCCTTTTGTCTTCGTTTCTGTCTTCTCTTCAGAAGTGCCTCCTGTACTCTTTATCTCATCTTGCAAGTCTCTCATACATCATCACTTGTCTCCACCTTTTTCCTCTACACTTTTTTGATCCTCTATTAACTTCTTTCAGGACTAAATCTTGATTACAGAGTGAATCAATGCTTGCATGTGTCAGAAATTGAGGTTGCATATATGTCCAAGCCTAGATTTTCATTGCCTAGAGTTTTTAAGGCACACCTGTTTTTGTAGGCAGTGTGAGTGGGAACCAAAATACACAGATTTACATCCACTAGCCTTAGGCACTCCAGCCTAATAATGGGATACCCTACTGGATGTGAACCCACAACAGATAACCTTCAATACATGTTCAGAGGAGAGACTGATCAGCTTTCCTTTAGACTGCTGTGGCAATTTGCACTATGACTGTGACTCTAGTGGTGTACATACTTTCTTTTAATGGAACGAAAAGTTATGTTAGAAGAATGAGGCTTCAGTTGCTGCATCCCCTGTAAAACATAGCAAATCACATACGTTCAATTTGGCAGTGAGATGGAAGGTAAGTAAAGAATAGGCCAGAGGAGGTGTTTTGGCTAGTCCAGAGGTATATAGCAGAGAAACAGCTAAACCAACTCCATTCTGGTGTGTTTATTACTTAACCTATCCCTGCATATAACCAAAAGAATAACATATTTCTGGAATAGAGTAGCGCTTTAAACACCAGACTATTAACTGCATTTTGGCAGGAAACTCTTCCTCTCGCTCCCCCAAATCCCATTTCTATAACAGCTTGTGGTGACTGACAAATATCAGCAGTCAGGGCACCAATTGTTGCCTCATCTTTCACAGGGAAGGTAGTGATGCACAGCTGTGTCTGATCAGATGTGCTTAGGGAAATCAGACAACTCCATAAAATGTTCTCCCCAGAAAGGCATAGGATAGTGAAATATTTTTGTTTATGGAGTGAAGAGTGCAAGCTGGAGTTTTTTTATTTGTTTTTGCAAGTGTTTGCTTGGTGGTATTGTTAGGGTTTCTTGGGGTTTTTTTGATCTGATAATATTTATTGCCTGTCTCAATAAGGCAACCTATATTTCTGTTTACAGTTTAAAATTTGGAAAGCAGTGGAGGGTGATACATATCTGTGGTAGTCTGTTTTGGTTTATTTTAATTGGTTAGCAAAGCAGGCTAATAATATTATTTGGCTAGAAAGGTCTTAAAATCTGTTTGTAGTCTGGTAGGTTAGAAACTGAATGCAATTATGTGGTCCAAATAGTTCTCTTGGTGAAAAAGGATGTTTCTTGGTAAAAAACCAATTACTTGCTTTAGGGCGATGTGTAAGTTAAGGCTTTTTTCTGGAAAAGAATGTTATTTTATATCCAAAGGTATCAAAGATCTTAACTGTAAGACCTAGGGAAGCAGAGGAGGAAACTAGGCTTTTGCACAAGGTTAAACTTGTATCCTGTGTTGGGTGTCCTTGACCTCCTGAAAGACAAGACAATGGATGTCTGAATTTCCTTTTAAGAACTACCAACTTCAGCTTGCTGCAAAGCCTAATCATTCCAGAAGTGATTGTATAAAATAGCAGATTCTTTCTAATATGTTTATTTGTCATGTGGAAGAGTTGAAGCCCTTTTGATTGAAGTTTATCTGTATGGCAGTTATGAAAACTTGTTTGATGTTGTTTCTGACACTATATAGCATTAGTGTATATGATGAAACTGAAGTAGTAAATATGCAAGAAATATCTGCTGATCTATACGACCAAATTCCTGAAAATTTAGAAGCAGCAAAAGAGATGGGAGAAATTGTTTTCTTTCACTACTTCTCTACTCAGTGTTTTTAGTTAGTTGATGTTCTCTACATTAAATTCTATAAAACATGTGCTAGAATTTCTAAGGGAAAGGTTGATAGTGTTATCACATGTGAATTGTACTGACAGATTTTTTTGTTATAGTGCTTATATATCTAAGAACTAGGAGGGTTGTTCTGTTTTGTTTTTTTGTTTTTTTTTTTTAATATATCTATAAGGAATTAAGCTTTTAGATGCTTTTCAGTATTTCCCTAGGCCTTGCTTGTATATATAACTGGAAAAATCTGCTTTTAGTCTCCTCTGTGTGCTGAGAAGATTAACCTCTTTGGTAAAAGGAGATAAAGTAGGGGCCTAAGGAGCTGGGAAGATTGCTTATAAACAGTTGTAGCCATTTCCTTTAGTAAATGTGTTTGAAGTTACACCTCAGTTATATAGTGTAACATGAGGTGTATCCTTTTTCCTTTTTTTTTTTTTTTTAAATTCATTTTTTTTTTGAAAATGT